>NW_021027156.1:340709-353074 GCF_004153795.1 Camellia sinensis | reverse complement strand
CCATCTGCTATTCCTGAACGGTTTGCTGGAGGCTTGTCTTGTCAAGGCATGACCATAAGGCTGACCGGTTGTGTGCTCTGCCAGTATGGGAACACAAACCCCGGTTTTACCGGGGCACCCTTTTTGACCATTCGACCTAGTGCATATTCGGATCCATAGTGACCATTCCCAACTAGGACAGGTTGCTTACCCGATATAGGTTGTTTGAAACCGCTACGTGCGTAGTGAAACCCTAGCTCCTGACAAAATAGGACAGGGAAACCCTACCCCAACATAGGGGTGTTTTGGCTCTCACTTACTTGTTATGTGCTTTGGGGTGCGTCTCTATACGAATGCATGTATCAGTTTACAGGGTTTGGGCATCAGGCCTGCGGGCGTCAGTTCAGTATTGTGGGTATCAGGCCTGTGGGCATCAGGCCTGTGGGCATCAGTCAGTGTTTAAGAATCAGTTATCTGCGAGTATCAGAGATTCAGTTTTGGGGGCAGTGATTCAGGGATAATAATCAGTGTTGGAGGACAGTGTGTATTCAGCTTGTCGACCGTGTGTTGTTATGCCCGACTGTGTGTCATGCATTTACTTTAAGCTGTCATGCTGTCCATTTATCTGTTTATTTCATTTCTTATTTGCTTTATTTATCTTTTTACTAGGGCAGTTCTAGCACAATTGCTTCCAACCCAGTAGATATTCCCCAAGCACTTTGGACACGAGGTCGTCGACTCAATCGATCCGAGGATCTAATTGACGGACAACTAGTGTTTCATTCTCTACCCCCGGTTATCAGGCAGAGACCGAGGAAGCGCAGTGTATCCAGGCAGAGATCACCAGAACAGTGGACTACCCCGTCAGTGGACAGTCAGATTGAGATCCCAATCGCTGCTATAGAAATAGACTTGCCAATAGTTCAGACAAGCCAGGGCAGTATGGCAACACCGACAGGAGTCGAGGAGATGATGCGTCAGATACAAGAAACCATGAGAGCCATGCAGCAGGACGCCATTCGCTGGGATGAGTTTGCCAAACAATAGGCCGAGATCATGGCTCAGCAGGTCGAGTTAATCACCAGACTGCAATAGTAAAATGCAGCATCGACCTCACATCAAGTTCCTCCTCCACCAGGGGTCCCGTTACCCGAGTAAGCACCTACTGTCCAGAATGCTCTGCCAAACACCCAGAACACCTTACCCAATATCTAGAACATCCAAGAGGACACGGACCTTCCAACGGGGCCAGCTCCGCCCCCGCTTCCGCCTCAACTGTCCAAAACCCATACACCCAACCACTTGGACTCTCCCTTCGAGTTCGAAATAGACCATACAGCTCTGAAACTGAGCAAGCTTGAGAAGCTCTTTAAGAAATCACAAGGAGTAAAGGCCATTCCGGATATCGAGGACGGATATACCGATGTGGCCGTAACGTTGCCAGATAGGTTCAAGATGCCGCAGATCGATTGTTTTGACGGATCCGGAGATCCCATGGTCCACCTCCGGTTATTCTCAGATATACTGCGGCCAATGGGCCTAACCCGACCACAAAAGCTTTCGCTGTTCGGTCGAACCCTGTTGGGTGTAGCCGCTATCTGGTACGCGAAGCTTGAAGACGAAGTAAAGAGGAGTTGGGATGAGATGGCCGAGGCCTTTGTCGCACAGTACTCGTACAATACGCAGATTGAGATTACGATTCGTGATCTCGAAACGACGAGGCAAGAACCCAAAGAGAGCTTCTCAGAATTTGTGACCAGATGGCGGGCTAAGGCTTCGATGATGACCTTGAGGCCCACTGATAAGGATCAAATCAGGATGATTGTGCGCAATCTCCAACCAAAATTGATGCAGAAAATGATTGTACTCCCCTTTTCCACCTTCTCGGATCTACATGAGATGGGGGTACAAATCGAGGATGCGATGAAGCAAGGTTTGATTGACCAGGACAAGGAGCAACCCCGGAGAACATTTAACCGCAACAATAATGCAGGCCCGAGTGGCACTGTAACCGCAAGAGCTTCGGAGGTCAGCATGGTCACCACCATTCCCCCTCCCCTTCCAAGGCCTATGGCGGCCACACCCTTCTCCGGTGCATCCGGAAGCAATACTCAAACCAATAAATACCAGCCCAGAGGCCAAAGAACCTTCACCCCACTATACATGCCTTTGTCTAAGGCTCTGGGGGTCTTGATTAGAAAGGGGCATCTAAAACCCCTAGAGCCGAGGCCATTGCCAAATCCACTCCCTCCCTCTCACAACCCAACCAAGTACTGTGTATATCACCAGCAGCACGGTCACGATACTGACCAATGTTTCAGGCTGCGTCACGAGATTCAAGACCTCGTTGACAAAAATATAATTCTACCTCCAGAGAAACCCAACGTCACAACCAATCCTCTCCCACCACATAACCAAGCTCCACCTCCCAAAAGAGTTAACCTTATCCAGACTGGGGTCATGTCTTACGATCCTAGTATCTATATTACTCCTACCCATCTACCCAAGCCGGAGGTGCTCCTTCCCGACTGTACTGACCTTTTGTGCATGTTGGACATCTCTACAACCCAACCTGAACCAGCGGTGGTGACTGTGGAAGATAGCGCAGCAGGGGTTGCAGAGGGGGATAGAATGGTCGAGGTAGGGTTTGAACAGTCTGGAAATTTTGCTGGGGAAGCCTACGACCCAAGTAAGTACATCCTATCGGTGGGCCAATCTGAGCTAAGTGTAGGGCTGCCAGAAGAAGCAGAATTATGTGCGATTCAGGGGGACAGATTTGAACAAGGAACGGACAATCTGACGGTTGTAGAAGAGGGCCTTGCCAACCTCCAATTTTTCAGTGACCAAGAATCAGGGGATGCGGCAGTCAACTGGTTTGAATATGAGGAGTCGGCAGAAGCTACCGGATGGTTAGACGATCAACCGGACATTGTAGAATTTCAACCAGAACAAGGCCAAGCAGGGGCGAGAGCACCAGTGATGGCCAGAAGGGCCAAGAGTCAGAGTGCATTGCCGGAGAGCGCCGGTACAAAGAATTTCGCTCAGGGCAGAAGCATTGTGAATGCAGGGAAAGTTGAACAACAAACTGAACTGACGCAGGTAGAACAACAGGGTTCTGAGAGAACCGGGAAAGCCAAAATCCATGAGGGGATCGAAAGTGCCGCGCGCACAAGAAAAGAGGATGCTGTGAGCATGCAGGCTGAAAGTGCTGTGAGTACAAACATGTCCGAGCCGGACAGGTGCCTTTTGGATGCTAACGGAATGCGGTAGGAAGACGATGACTTATGTCTTGCCCACACAGACGAAGACTGGGGAAGCAATCAACCAGATGACACCTGGTACCTCGATGAGGTTGACCACATGACAAGAAGCGGGCGGTACTTCAAGCCCCCGCACCTAGACCAACCCGAGGCATCTGGGAAGGATAAAGAAGCTGAGAAACAGAAGGAGAAGCAGATCAAAGAGGAAGCTGTACTGAAACAGCTGAAGAAGATACAAGCAGACATCTCCATCTGGGGACTGCTTATGGCGTCGCGAGTACATAGACAAGCTGTCTTATCTGCTATGGACAAGTCTAAACTCTCTATGGATACTACACCGGAACAGCTGGTTGGGTTGGTTTTTCCGGGAGGAAGTTCCCCGGCATTAACCTTTTCAGACAAAGAATTGCCGCCTGAGGGCACAAATCACAACAAACCCCTCTACATTTCCGTGGAATGTAGAGATAAGTGGATACCGGTGGTATTGTTGATACCGGGTCCGCCATCAATGTCTGCCCAGCCAGAACAGCATATGCAATCGGGTTGAAGCCCGCGGACTTCGTCCCAACTACTCAGGTGATCAGAGCATACGATAACACTAGCAGGGAAGTGATGGGGACTGTCAAAATTCAGACCCAGGTTGGTCCCGGACAACACAACATTGAATTCCATGTCTTGGACGTTCCCACAACCTTCAACCTACTTTTGGGGCGACCGTGGTTGCACCAGGTTAGGGCAGTCTCTTCCACTCTACATCAGATGTTGAAGTACCCTCACGGGAAGGGGGTGGCTATTGTCTTCGGGAATTCATCAATCCATCCGCCGCCGGAAGTGTCCACACCAGTCTTGGAAATCGAGCATGGCACTGAGGATGTGTTCTTATCAGGGTTCACTTTGGCTGAGGCTCGAGTGGTGCAGAATATTATGGCTGTGAATGAGGGGGTGTACGTCAGTGCTCAATCCGTCTACCTCATGAACAAGTTACAACACATCCCCGAAATGGGATTGGAAAAGAGCGGTCGGAAGGGCGTCGCAGCATTGGCCGAAGTGCCACACAACCCTCACACCTTTGGCTTGGGTTATTTGCCCACCAAAGAGGACTGGGTGAGGAGGGGTAAAGAGATGGCCGGAAGAGCCAGAGCAAAGAAGGCAGGGAAGCCTTTTGAGTTAATGCATAGGCCCATTTGGGGTACCCTAAACGGACGCTTCGTCCGGGAGGGGGAAGACTTTCCATTCTGCGGCTTCCCAGAACCATGGCTGAACGCGGAGAGGAAGCGCGTGCCTGGTTTCGAGATCTTCTTCGACCTGCAACTACCCGGGGGTGACGTTGCCGAAGAGCAGACAGACCCATCAGCTGAGGTTGGGCAGTGTAAGGCAGTGGATTCCGAGAGCACCGAACTTGAGATGGGGGTAGCGCTGGCGTGTTTACTTTCAGATCCTTCGATCGACCAAAAGTGCTTGGGGGATAACTCCTCGGTTTCCATGATTGGGGATGAAACTGCTGCGGACCTTCCAGCGACTATTTTGGATGCATCTATCGCACCCTCTCTCACTTGGCAGTACGAGGAGGGATTTTTGTCCAGCAACACCGGGTCAGGTAGTGAGCCGGAATCTGATTCCACCGAGTCTTGTGAGTCGGAATCAGGTTCCAGCTCGACTGAGTCTAAGTCTGGTAATCCTGGGGATGATAACCCGGATGCCACAGTTATGTCCAGGTCGTCTTTTTCTTTCTCATTTGAGTCTGTTGTAACCGAGAACTCGGACGATTTGGATGTGCTTAATGAGAATCAAGTAACTGTGGTTTCTGAGTACTTTTCTGTGCCCTTAATTTATTGCATAAACTCAGACTTTCAAAATTTTGATGAAAACGACGAGGACGAAATTCCTCCGGTTTTACAACGTTTAATTGAGCAGGAGCAGGAGAGATTTGTCAAACCCTTAACGGATGAAATCATTACCGTGAATATTGGTACTGAGGAGGACCCACGGCTGGTCCAGATCGGGTCCACGTTGTCTTCGGAGGAACGCGAGCGCTTAGTCGCTTTACTAAAAGATTTCAAAGATGTTTTCGCGTGGTCCTACGAAGACATGCCTGGGATCGATCCTGAGATTGTACAGCACCGGGTCCCCCTTGACCTCGAAGCCCGACCTGTTAAGCGGAAACTCAGAAGGATCCGCCCGGACTGGGCTCTCAAGATTAAGGAAGAGGTCACCAAGCAGATCGATGCAGGCTTCCTGCTGGTATCCGAATACCCGACTTGGTTGGCCAATATCGTTCCAGTGCCGAAAAAAGATGGTAGGATCCGGGTATGCGTAGATTTCAGGGATTTGAACAGAGCTAGTCCGAAGGACGACTTTCCCTTACCGCATATTGATGAGTTGGTGGACTTCACAGCAGGGCACGCTTTGCTCTCATTCATGGATGGCTTCTCAGGGTACAATCAGATAGTAATGGCACCAGAAGACAGAGAAAAGACTGCTTTCACTACCCCGTGGGGGACATACTGCTACAGAGTAATGCCGTTTGGGTTAAAGAATGCCTGAGCTACTTATCAACGGGCTGCGACCACAATATTGCACGACATGATCCACAAAGAGGTTGAGGTGTACGTGGACGACATGATTGTCAAGTCCAAAAAAAGAGAAGGCCACTACACCGCCTTGCAAAAGTTCTTTCAAAGGATCAGAGAATTTCAGTTGCGGCTAAATCCTCAGAAATGTACTTTCGGTGTCACAGCGAGGAAAATGCTGGGGTTTCTGATTACACAAAGGGGCATCGAGGTCAACCCTTCAAAGATCAAGGCCATCTTAGAAATGCCACCACCAAGGACTGAAAAGGAGGTGCGAGGCTTTCTGGGTAAAGTGCAATTCATAAGACGGTTTATCTCTTCAAAATTAACCCTTGACTTGTGAACCACTTTTTGGTCTCCTGAAGAAAGGCAAGAAATTCCAATGGGACGGCCGATGCCAAGCTGCTTTTGAACAGATCAAGAAATATTACAGAACCCGCCCGTGTTTTGCCCAGAGCCGGGGAAACCGTTGATATTGTACCTTTTTGGTGACCGAGACTACGAGGGCTGCATGCTCGCACAAGAATTAGAGGATAAGGTGGAGAGGGCCATCTACTATCTAAGCAAGAAGATGTTGGACTACGAGACCCGCTACACTCCGCTCGGAAGGCTTGCTTAGCTTTGGTATGGGCTACCAGGAAGCTGCGGCACTACTTGTTAGCTCACTCCGTAATGTTGGTTTCACGACTGGATCCCATCAAATACCTTTTCGAGAAAATCGGCACTTACGGGTAGGCTAGCTCGTTGGCTGCTCTTACATTTATGATTTCCAACCCCCCAAAACATCCACAAGCCTCAAAATGCTATGCCAAAATAAGCCAAAAAGAGAGTAAACACAAAGTAATAAAAATGAGTGGCCTCAAACAATGAAAGACCTAATGAAACAATGAAGAGAGGTCCAAAATGAGGTCATTTGTAGTTCGGAACCAGGGCCCAAAAAAACAGAAGCTAAGAGTAACAAATCATGCCAAAAAATGGGCAAAAGAGAGATATTAAAGGCAAGGAAAATTGAAATCTCAAACAGCAATGAGCCTTCAACAATGTAAGAAGGCCTCAAAAATAAAGCCAATTTTCAGTTCATGACAGAGCTAAAAAACATTTATACATAGGCCAAAGAAGTACTACACAAAAATGGATACAAGGGAGATAATGAAACAAAGTGCAACAAGGAGAACTCAAACAGTAAATACCCTTAAACAACATGAAAAATAGCTCAAAAATAGCCTAGTTCCAGTTAGGGTCGGAGCCCAAAACAGCAAGCAAGTAGGCTAAGAAAGCAGGCAAATATATGACAAAAAAATGGAAATGGAGCTTACCCCCTGAACCAATCTTTGCAACTCTTGGCTTGAGTTGGTGGTTCTTTAGCTTGGAGAAGCACCTCAAGCTGCTGGAATGAAGGATGAAAAGGTGGGGCTATGGGTGTGAAGAAGATGCGGTAGGACTTAAGTTGGAGCTTGGAAAATATAGAGAAGAGATGATACAAGGCAAAGGGCTTGGGGGGAATTTTTTGTAACCCTAATAACAGAGCCTGAGCTGCCTTATATAGACAAAAGAGGCGGGAAATAAAATGAGGGAAAAAAATGAGGAAAAACATGCCAAGTTCCCTCAAAAATGCACCCCCGGATACCACAAATCTGGGGGAAAAGAGATGCCATATTTGGAATATGCCTGCAGCCAAGGAGCATGGGGCCGGCCGTTATTGCAGGTTCAGGGTGCGGCCGGCTACCCCCATGGCCGCCGGCCAAGGTTCAAAGGGTCAAGAAAGCATTAGGCCGCCACCCCAAAAAAAGAGCCTCTGATGTGTGCAACAACACAACCCCTGTTAACACCTGGAAATAGTGAACGCAGGAGAGAGAACAAACCCACTTTTTCAAAAGGGTTCCAAAATTCAAACACAATTACTGCCGGCCACCAAATATGTGGCTCCCAGATGTGACATCACAAATATTGGTTAGGTGCCAAGAAAATGGCCCTAAGGATGTCAAATTGCTTTGAAGTGAAGGAAAATCTGGGCGACGAGACACTGAAGATAAAGTTGGCCTACAGAACAATTACTTTGGCCCTCCCACCCTTTCTCGCCCTCTTACCAATGAAACAGACGTCCCTGCCAAAATGAACCAAAACCAAATGCCCAGATATGAAGGTTCAGGGCCGAAAACGCCGCAGCCCGAGGCCCCGAAAAACTGACTGTAGCACCAGGCAGTGGTGTTCGACCACGAAGCCCGCTTCGACCACAGTGTCCCGCAAAAAGGAATCAAATAAGATGTTTATGCCAACAATCGACGAACGGAGTGGTTAAGCGGTCCCCGAACCGGCACACGCCCCAAACGGCTCTGAAAAACCGAAAACCAGACTTCAAACGGCAAAACGCCTACGACCACGAAAGTAACCTGACCGCCCACTGAGAATGATACGAGACCTTCTCCCTCCCTTCAGGAAAAGAAAAACTGAAGAAAACCGGAGCCTGGTTCGCAAACCGAGCGGCAAAGCACAAAAGAGTCCGAAAGCCGGGGCAAGCTTCCAGCCGAGACTCTTGAAAACTTGCTGAACGAGCACAATATGCAATATCACCGACGCTCAACGGTGACGTCTGAGTCTCAAGGCGGTCAAAAAGGGTCTATTAGTTGCTCCTCTTTAACAGACTCGAAGTCATAAGTGACGGAGTGAATGTCAAAGCCCAGAGACACCCCATTTTTGACAAGCCGAAACTGAACAAAACATACAAAAATATCACAATGTCCCGCAGCAGGGGCAAAATGCAACTGGCAAGCAAGAGCCAAGGTAACTCAATGGATCGTGCAAAATGCAGCAAGATGTAATGAAGCAAGTATTCGCAAATAGATTGCAACAGTTTATTTAAGCGAGAATGCAAAGCAACAACTATATTCACACCATTAGAAAATGAGAGAATATTCAAATTCCATCGCGGTCTCACACGGAGAAGATACGATACCTGCGCGATTCTTGTCACACCAAGCTAAAATGAACCACATACAATATCGATGCCTGCCAAATGAAAGGAACTCAACGAAGCACCAAACATCGAAACAACATACGTTTCAAGTGAATCCGAATGCAGACAAATCCACGTGCTTGTAGAAAAGTGCATCGCAATCCGGGAAAGAAACGCGCGTTCGGCGGAGGATGACTCGAACGCGCCTCCAGGTCCGCCTCCCCGGAGAGGACAACATGTTAAGAAGGATATACCTTTACTTTCCATGAGAAACGATGAGACAATGACATCGGAAGTTGAGCTGAAGTTCCGTGCGTATTGATTCGCACTGAAAGTGCAACTCTCTTGTACTTTTCAAGGTTCTCGCGGACTTCCAATCCTCCCCAAATTTGCAGGGACCTTGGAGCATTGTAGGGAACACCACCGCCAGTTTCTATTGGGACAGGAAGCCACTGACATTTCTTGAAAAGTTAATGGCCGGCCTAGCCAGAAAAAAAGTGGCCCGGCCGCCACTTGCCAAAAATCCGGGGCAATTTTGTCCTTTTAGCCTCTTTTCTATAAATACACGTAATCCAAACACTTTGAGCTCATAAGTGCAACTCCGAAATCCGCCTCTCTTGTTCCCCAAACCATTTCTCCCTCAGAATCTGGGCTCTATACACGTTTTCCAACGTTCCCCACGCAAGTTATTTTCCGAAATCTTTCAAGTTTCAAGCCACTTGAACCCATTAAATTTGGTTCGGGCTTCTTCTCATTTTCGCCACTGGAGTGAGTTTGTCTCAATATTTTGAAGATTTCCTCGGGAGTGGACTTTTGTACTTTTCACTTCTCGAGATTGACTTTGTTGACTTTTTCCAATTTGGCTCATTTTTGCTCATTTTGCCCCTTTTTGCAAGGTTCTCGAAAATGCGGGTCAATTTCCTCCACGGCGGAGGTTCTCCAGGCCCGGAGGCCAGCCTGACTATAATGTCTCTGTTCTCCGAGGTTCGCCCCTTCATACCCGAAGGATGACCCACCAGTACACGTCTTCCGCGGCTGGTTTTTCATCCATTTCACCGAGTCGAGAGCGAGACCCGGGATCTCCTCTTGCAGGGAGCCTGAGTATCATCTCTCCCATGAGGCACGATAGTTATTTACTTCTTTTTGCCTTTTCTGTAACGTATTATAATTTTTCTTGTTATTCTGTTTGCACTCTGAACACACGTTTCAATCACTGAATTTCTGACATTCAGCCCATAAATGATATGTGAACACACAGCACACACCGGTTGAAGTGGTTGAACACGCAGCCACACACTGATTTCTGAACGCACGAGTCCAATTTGAAGTGAACACGCAGCACACACTGATTGAGGAGTTGAACACGCACCCAAACACCTGATTTATAGAGCACACAACCCAATTGAACGTGAACACGCAGCCCACATTGATTTGAGAGTTGAACACAGCCAAACACTGAATTATTTTGGAGCACCAGCCAAATGAAGTGAACACGCAGCCCACACCTGATCGAAAGTTGAACATGCATTCCCAAACCCTGATTTTCTAAACACACATCAAATTGAAGGTGAACACGCAGCCCACACTGATTGAGAGCTGAACACGCAGCCCAAACCCGATTTTACAGAAAGCACACAGCCCAAATTGAAGGGGGGTGAACACGCAGCCCACATTGATTGAGGCTGAACACGCAGCCCCAAACACTATTTTTGAGCACACAGCCCAAATTGAAGGTGAACACGTAGCCCACACTGATCGAGAGTTGAACACGCAGCCCCAACACTGATTTTAGAGGCACCACAGCCCAAATTGAAGTTGAACACACAGCACACACTAATGAGATTGAACACGCAGCCCAAAACGTTGATTTCTGATGCACACAGCCCAAAACACTGATTCTTGAGCACACAGCCCAGACTGATGGTGAACACGCAGCACACATGATTTGAGGCTTGAAGCACACAGCCCAACACATGATTATCTAACACATAGCCCAAAATTGAATGGGTGAACACGCAGCCCACATTGATTTGAGAGGTAACACACAGCCCAAACACCTGGATTTTAGAGCCACACAGCCCAAAAGAAGGTGAACACGCACCACACTGATTGAGAGATTGAACACGCAGCCCCACACTGATTTTCAAGCACACAACCCAAATTGAAGGTGAACACGCAGCCCACATTGATGAGAGTTGAACACGCAGCTCAAACACTGATTTTTTATATACAGCAGCCCAAATTGAAGAGAACACTCAGCCCACATTTACTTTACTTTGCACGCTTATTCATTTATTCGCACGCAAGCTTATTCATTCATGCATGAAACATTGTTTCATTCTTGAATGCAGTGACTTCTCGCACCGTGCGGGTATGGCTCTTACCGCGGCGAGAGACTGGTATGCTAAGCCTCCCGCGAAGGCCGTTCGGGATTGTTGACTTAGCGGGTTCGGCCCTTCTTGCCGGCTATTCGTTCCTCCAGGAGGACGCTCATGGTCGCCCTTGGAGATATGGTGGGACACCACCAACTCTTTCCATTTCCTCTGCACTGGGACATGGACTATGACCCCTTTGACTCGCTGTATGACGCCCTTGATGTGGGAGGCGGGCGATCCCATATGATGAGCGACCATGGGCGAGGGGAGGCCCTTGGGATATATCTCTAGGCGGTCGCCCGCCTGTTGACAGAGCTTCGGGGAAGCCCGATACACCCTGGTTCCTTCCCCATTTCCGGCGGGTGGAGATGAGCCCGGGGACTTCCTGATTGAGCAGCACAGTAGCCCGCGCTTTTTATGTTTCCTCTTCGGGACCACTTGTTCACAGAGAACCACGTTGGCTTTATCTGTTGAGTGCCTTGGTGACCTGTCCAGGTCAGCGATATGACTGGGTGTGCGCTTGGCCACCCTTTATTGCTACATAGAGCACGACCTCATCGGACGGACCTTACCTTGGCGGCCTATTGGAAGCTAGGGTACTTTCTGCCCTTTTATTTACATTTCTGCTCTTCCATACCTGGCGCAACTCGCACACACGCGCCACTTATACTCGTATCATGCATTTTTGCCCCAGCATTTCACATTTGCTTTGTTTTCTACAGTTTGGGTCTAGTATATTTCCCGAGACATTGCCCCGGTGTGCTAGCCGGAACCTCTCCATGACCCCTGTATCTCACTTGTTGATAGGCGCCACCGCCCAAACTCCGGGAGTCTCTCCTTTTACCTGCGACAGTATTTCCCGACCACAGGTACGCTCATCGGACTCGTACTTCAGAACTCTCAGTTCTTTCTTTTTCATCTATTCAGATATTGTCCGTACATCTTCGATTTCTGTTGGTTTATTGCCACCTGTTAGTCTACAGATTACATGCAGCCCTGTGGCGCCCTAGTGAGTCTCCGATTCCAGTTCGAAGGTGGGTGCCCTCCCAGTACAGTCCTGTTCGAAGCATTGGTAGGCCTTTTTTCTTGAGGAGCATTCTTGCGTCAGTCTGGGGACACTTCTCAGGACCCTCCTCAGCACCCCCAGTCGATATGCGATTGCTGATATGCTCATTTCCGGATCATTGTTAATGCTATCCTGGTACTGACTGCCTTTGCTATAAAATCT
>NW_021027156.1:273106-335650 GCF_004153795.1 Camellia sinensis | reverse complement strand
TTTGGGTCCCTCTTCAACATTGTAGAAGGGTCCTTCTCTGTTTTGGGTCAGCAAGCTGGTTCACTGCTCATTAGGCTGTGCTTTCGGGGCCATTTTTGACATGCTAGTCTAGCCCCATATGTGTTCATTTGTTTGTCTTTTGCATTAAAACTATAACATGCTTATTTTGGGACTTGCCTTGAAATCTGTCTCATGCTTCATGATCAAATAGTGCATGCCTTTGTATAGCTGTAGGCCATTGCGCATGGCCTAGTTTTTGCATTTTGGGTCCCATTCCATGCTTCGGGTGCCATGTTTCCATTTTTGATTCGGGGTGTTTTGGGTTCATTTTTTAGCCTGAAATTTGCCATGTGTTGCATACCATGCTTCCATGCCTTGCCATGCTTGGTAGAGTGGGCATTTGTGCCTTAGGTTCGGTCCTCAGTTTGCGTGCTATGCGCGCGCGCATCTCGAGTTGTCTCATTTTTATCTCATGGCCTCTTTATGTGAGTGTGGCTGGGGTCCACTTGTGTTGGTGTAAGTCCATTTGCATTTGTGTTGCCATTTCATTTCATAGCATTGCGTATGCTAGGTTGTATGCTTAGAAGGCATCGTGGTTATGCCATGTTACCTCGTTGGTATTCGTGTATGCCCATTTCATAGCATTGTGCATGCTGGTTGTATATTTAGTTAGCATTCATGCATATCATGCATATTGCATTGTGCTGGGGATAGGAAATTAGCCACGAGCACGGGAAACGAGGTACGTTTCGTACTTTGAGTGACGGAACGTGTTCTCAATTCCCTGTCCCCGACACTCCGGATCATCCCATGATGGAAGTTCTAGGCCCTGTTTGTGTTTATTGTGTGCATTCATTCCATATTTGATCATTGCAAATCGACTCCTTCGGCCATCATGCATCGCATATGCCGTAAATGGTGGCACGAGGATCGAGGCATGCACATTTTTGAAAATACATTGCTATGCCCTTCCTGCTCTCTGTTGCAGGCAAATCAAAAGAATTTAGCCAACCTTCCGGAGCTTTGGGCGCGCTTTCAGAATAATTGTAAAACAGGAGGCTAATTGGGGCATCCAATGGATTTCCGCGCAGGCCAGCCCAGACATGCATCATCCATCATTGAAGAAGAGTCAAGGCCAGTCCCTGGCTTGCATCGCCAGTTTATATTTTTCTTAGTTGAATTGTAAATTAATTATGGCAATTTTGTATATATTTGGACTGTCTATTTATTCGGACCCTCTGCGCGAGGGCACAACTGTAATAAGTGTGCGTGTATGGATGTATGTCTTCCAACCCCACGGTCTTTCTCCCTTTTTTATTTACCAGCTTATGTATGGTGTAGATTAGGGCATGTTCAATTTAAGCATACAGTTATGATAGCATGTTTGCATTCATCATCTTGTTTGGCATTGCACCGCGGCTCGGCGGCATCATACTAACTGCATTGTATTTTCAATTCCAAATTGAATACATGTTAGCCGTAAGCATTTCATATGCCGATGTTTAGAATAGCCGAGCAATCTTAGTTGCATCTTGCATGTGTTGCATTAGGGCATTTCTGTTATAATTAGGAATTCATGCATGGATTTTCTAATTAGCTTCTGTTTTGGCTTGGAGTACTCGGTGAGTTTTATGCTTTAGCATCCTTGCATGTGTGTGAGTGCTGCCATGAATAGCATTCTTACCATGAGGCTATTTGCTTATGTGATATATCTGCCTGAATGCCTGTGGGTGAAGGTTGGGTTATTTGGATTGGAACAAATCATTGACTGTTGGTTTTAAGCCCACTAGATAGTGGCAAAACCATCTTTTCTAAGCCCACCCGAGGGTGGCAAATTCACGTCTTAGCCTACTTGCGGGTAGCACCATCAAACCATTTTTAAAAAAAAATAAACAGGAAATGTTTTGTTTCAATTCAGGCGATCCAGTCTATACTTGTATGCTGCGCGCATCACATAGTAAATCTAGGCTAATAACCGGAATAAGAATACACAATGTTTTCAAAACTAGATATCATGGTTAGTAGAGGCCGATCTTTGATCGGGCGAGCGGAGGTGCTCACGAAGTGACCTTCCCCAATCGTACCCAAGTTCCCGAGCCGAGGCAACTTTGGTGATGACGGACACGTGGCCTTAGGCAAACGAGTCAGGGTTTCCTAAATTTCCCCCAAAATAAAATATTTAGGTGGCAACTCTGTATCTGGCAAAGCAGTCCATGTTTGGCACTTCTTTCAAAAATCTGTTTTCTCAAAAACGATTTGCCGGATTTGGACTCTTTGGTTCAGACTTAGAACCGTGACAATTTGAGAGTCCTGAGTTGTAGTGACCCCAATATCGAACGGAACGGGGGACTCGCACCCTCCCGGGGTGTTCGGGGACGTCTACACTTAGAAAGATTTAAAAATAAACAAAAAGAAATTACTCTCCAAGATTTACAACATGAAATCAATCAGATTAAACAAACTATTAAAGAATTACAAAATAAAGATCGCACATTAGAAGATGAAATTATTACATTTAAGCTTAATCAAAGTTTAGAAAATTTCCAAGATAATAATCATGAATCTTCTAATGACTCTAAACATAATTTTGAACATGATTCTGATCATACTAATCCTGATAACTTATTATTCAATAACCAATCACAATCTCAGAATCCTGAAGAGAAAAGATTAAATCTAATTAATAAAATCTATATGCAAAAATGGTATTCAAAAATTAAAATTAATATTAATAATTTTGAATTAGAATTAATTGCTTTAATTGATACTGGTGCTGATTTAAATTGTATTTAAGAAGGTTTGCTTCCTACTAAATATTATGAAAAATGTCATGAAAAGTTAACCTCTGCTAATGGTAGTAAAATGTATATTAAATATAAATTACCTAAAGTTCATGTTTGTCAAGATAATGTTTGTTTTAAAACCTCATTTGTTTTAGTTAAAAATATGACTGATAAAATCATTTTAGGGACACCATTTATTTATTTGCTATATCTATTTACTACATCTAGTGAAGGAATAACTACTCATGATTTAGGTCAACCTGTTACATTTAAATTCTTATCTCCACCAGAAATGCTAGAATTAAATCAATTAAAAAATTGTTCTATTTCTCACACAATTAATAGATTAACCAAACAATTAAATTTCCTTAAAGAAGAAATTAATTATAAAAGAATTGATCAACAATTAACTAACCCAGTTATTATTTATCAAATTAATGATTTTAAATTAAAATTAGAATCAATTGTTTGTTCAATTTTACCTACTGCATTCTAGCATAGGAAAAAACATGTAGTTACTTTACCATATATTAAACATTTTAATGAACGACAAATACCTACTAAATTTAGACATATTCAAATGAATTATGCATTACTTGACATGTGTAAAAAAGAAATTAATGAATTATTAAAAAATAGAATCATTAGTCCAAGCAAATCACCATGGTCTTGTTCTACTTTTTATGTTAATAAAAATGCTGAATTAGAACGAGGTGTCCCTCGATTAGTCATTAACTATAAACCATTAAATGCTGTTTTAGAATGGATTCGATATCCTATTCCTAATAAAAAAAGATTTGATTAAACGACTTAGTCAAGCTGTTATTTTTAGTAAATTTGATTTAAAAAGTGGTTTTTGACAAATTCAAATTCATCCTAATGATCGATACAAAACTGCATTCACTACACCCTTTGGTCACTATGAATGGAATGTAATGCCTTTTGGATTAAAAAATGCTCCTAGTAAATTTCAAAATATCATGAATGACATATTCAACCCATTTAGTTATTTTTCTATTGTTTACATTGATGACATATTAATTTTCTCCAAATCAATTAATGATCATTGGAAACATTTAACTGCCTTCTTTTACACAATTAAAAGTCATGGTTTAGTCATATCTGCTCCTGAAATTAAATTATTTCAAACTAAAGTTAGATTTTTAGGTTATGATACTCACCACAATACCATTCTACCTATTAGTCGTTCCATTGAGTTTGCATCCAAGTTTCCTGATGAAATTCTTGATAAAACCCAATTACAAAGGTTTTTAGATTCCCTCAATTACATTGCTGAATTTTACAAAGACCTTAGAAAAGCCTGTCAACCTCTGTTTGATAGGTTAAAGGATAATCCTCCTCTTTGGTCTTCTGTTCATACTGCTATTGTTAAACAGGTTAAACAATATGTTAAGTCTCTTCCTTGTCTTGGTATTCCTACTGAAAATTCTTTCAAAATTATTCAAACTGATGCTTCTGATATTGGTTATGGTGGCATTCTTTTTCAGAAAGTCACTCCTCAATCGTCTGAACAACTTGTTCGTTATCACTTTGGTGTCTGGAATAAAGCACAATTAAATTATAGTACTATTAAAAAAGAAATTTTATCTACTGTTTTATGTATTAGTAAATTTCAAGATGATATTTTAAATCAAAAATTTTTACTTCGTGTTGATTGTAAATCTGCTAAATATGTTTTGGAAAAAGACGTTAAAAATCTTGCTAGTAAGCAAATTTTTGCCCGTTGGCAATCCATTTTAAGTATTTTTGATTTTGATATTGAATATTTACCTGGTTGTCAAAATTCTATTCCTGATTTTCTTACCCGATAATTTTTACAGGGGGTTAAGGAATGAGTGCTACTCCACATATTGCCTACCATAAATCCCAAATTACCTATTTCCAAACCCTGATTAAACAATTATCCTACCGTATTCACCGCCTCAAATTAACTAGAAAAACTACTAAACGTTCCCAGTACATTAATTACCATCAGATTCAAGCTCGTAGCAATTTACTTGCTCACAATTACAACTGTTTGAATCATCATCAAAATTATCTTGATGTTCTTAGTGGTTGCTAACCTTTATTTCTTAACAGATGTCTCGCCCAAGGCCTCCTCCTGGTAAGGCTTTGGTCCATTTTCCTGATAAACCTCCATTCATTCCTCTTTTGGAGCTGGTAACCCAATATCACCCTATTGAAATGATTAACCGTTACCAAGTTCTTGATAACATTCCCAGACCTAATTACTCTTCTGCTTTAGCTACTGATCCTTTTGCTTCTCCTAGCCAAGCAGTTTCAATTACTCCATTTCCTGCTAATCCAATCAGGTCTGCTCGATCTGATTATGTTAAATCAACCTCTACTAACCTCTTTTTCAAAGAGCCTAGTCACCCCAAGAGTCAAACTCTTAATGAACTTGCTAAATCTTATTTTGGATCTGGATGCCATTTTGTCCTTTCACATCCAGATAAATCAATCACTTACTATAAAGACATCCTGATCAATCACCAATCAGTTTTGATTAAACCCATCTATGATCGAACCTATGCTAGCAAGGTTCTGTATCATTCTATTTACATTCATAATATTGTCTCCCTAGCTGAATGGGGTCCTCCTTATCAGCTTCGTGAATTACCTGGTCATTCTATTCCATACAATTACCATGATTACATTGATGCTTGGTTCAAGATCTTTTTGTACCAAAATGAAACCTTCAGTCACTCCTAGTTCATTCAATTTGATCAAAAGTTCAAATCAGAATTACCTTCTTGGTTTCTGCGATGGTGGTCTCATTATGGCGCCATTTCAGATATCTTTCCTGATATTTTGATTAAACAAATCAACTATTTAGCTACTGTTTTCCCATTTACTCCTCATCAAAGGGAATTTCCATTATTGTTAATTTTTATATCTAAGTATAAAATCCCTTGGATATTTAAATGGCATTATGGAATTTCTGATAACATAATTATCCGTCAATATTCTATTAAATGGTGGGATAAGTTCATAGTGCCTCGCATTGTTGAAATTGTCCAAGCTGAATTCCCATCTGATCAACTTGCTCCTACTCCTGCCATGGTTAAAACCCAGCAGAACCCAACTACTGCAATCAGTCAAGGAAGCCCAAGCCTTCATCCAGTCAACCTTGGAAGCCCCTCATCTAGTGGTTCCAAGCCCAAATCAAAAGTTAAATCGGCAAAGCCTATTGATAAATCCAAGTCCAAAGCTGTTCCTGCTCAGCCGGTCCAATCAAAGCCCAAATCAAAGTCCAAGTCCAAGGCTAAGCCCATTTCACTTCTTGCTCAACCCAAAGTCAAATCCAAAAATAAGCCCAAGTCATCTAGAGATGAATTGCTCCAGTTAGCCCGCAAACTTGTGGATCAAGCTGAAGCCCAATCATCCTCCAGTTCAGAAAGTTCAAAAGAAGGTTTAGAAAGTTCGCATTCTTCTGAAGAATCAACTAATCAATTTTTGGGTCTAGAGTTTCAAGATGCTCAGGATCCATTTGTCTAATCAACATAAGATTTTATATAGATACAAATTAGCTTCAATCAATACTCTTTTGAGAAAAGCTGTCAATTTGTATTTATGTTGGTTCCTTTAATCACATGTTCCACCGAAAGCATGAATAGTAAAAGTTACTGTTCACTTTTACTGTTCATCAATCAACGTTTGTTAAAGCTGCTCAACTGTTCAATCAATCAGCCGAAAGCAACCGACAGCTCTGCTCAGTCTCCAATGTTGCCAGCTGCCTTCGATCAATCAACCAATTCACATGCTGCATAGTTAATTTTCTTTTCTATATATTGTAATCAAATGTATTCATTCAGCATTCTTCGTTTTCAGAAAAACCTGAGAGTTCTGAGTGACAATCAAAAACCCTCCTCTTGTAACCTGATTAAGATCCTTGCAGCTGCTACAATTGTAATTGTAAGTTATTTTCTGTATTTTAATTACAAAGTTTTAAAATGAATTTTCTTTAATTAGTGCATTCCAATTCTGATAATCAATTTATATGTCATTATTGATTTTGTAATCCATTTTCTTCATCTGCTTGCTGCTTCCGCCTTTTGGTATGTTTTATTCACATTTCACCTAGTTTCATACACCTTTTCCTTTTCCCTTTCCAAATCCCTCTCCAAATCCCCCAACCAAACACAGCGTTAAAGTTTCAATGTGAGACAAGACTCACAAGGAAACCCACATTTAAAACTTAAATGTTCAATTTCACGAACCCGAAAACGACGTCATGTTTCCATTCACTCATAAATGGTTTTGATGAACCGTCTTCACCGTGTGACTTGTCACGCGGCAAGGAACACTTCACTTCTTCGGACCCGCCCCAAAAGACGTTTGGGGCCCACTCAATTTTGGGCTCAAAGATGGCCCAAAATAATCCTAAATAAACCAATTTTCCAACAGCCGCCACCCCACTAGCTTCATGCCATCCTTCTCACCCCTCTGCGCCACCCTTGCAGCACCTCTCTCGTCAGCTTCCCTCTCTAGCCCCCCTCCCTCTGATACCCTTCCCCACCATTCTTTCCCTTGTTTTTCTTCTTCGCTTCGCCTCTGAAACCCTAAATCTCTACCATCTGAAACCCTTGATCTGAAGTGGGGGAGGCTGAAGGGCAGATTGCAATGGTAGCTTGAAGAAGAGAGGGGAATGGAGAGGGGCTACACCAGCACCGGCGATGGAGCTAGGTTATAGGTGGTGGCCGTGGCGGTGGTGGTGGTAGGGTGTGTGATTAAGAGTAAAAATGGAACATTGTAGTGTGTATTGAACAAATTTATTATTTATTAAATTATTAAAGATGTGAATTAAGTACTAATGTGTCTTGAGATGAAATGTGGCGTATAAATAGAGACACCCTGTGTCTAGTCCATTACGGGATTGGATCATACTGTTGTCTTATTTGTGCCGATCGTAGAGCCTACTTTTTTTATTTAGTCTATTAATTTGATAATAGTAGTTACATAATTCATCATCAAACAAATAGATGATAAGTTTGATTTTCAAAATCTATTATGAAACAATTATGGTGAAATGTGCCTACAACCTTCGAGATCTAATGATTGACTTGTTTTAAATTTTAAAATAAATTTGATTTATTTCAACTACCACAAACTATTATAGACTCCATCATTAAAATAAAATTGCTAATAAAAAATGAGCAAGAGGATATCTAAATATATATATATATATATATATTTTTGTCCAACACATCTGAAACTGGAAGTAGGAACATTTCGGTTTTTCTTTATTTACTTATTAAAAGAATAAAAAATATTAAAAAAAAAAAGTATTATTATCTGATTGAAAAAAACAACAACCGTGTCTTCTGTGCATGACATAGTATTTGCTTTGCTCACAACAAGAATAAAACTTCATATGTGCACAGAATTAGTGTATAGAAACATATTCAGAAAATTATTATATAATTTAGATTTTATTCATGTATTGTAAGGTTTACATGTAACATGAATTCAAGTCATAAAATAATTACTTAGAAATATTTACACTTAAATTTTTTTGTAATATGGTCTTCCCATCACTCACTATTAGAATTTTGAATAGAAGAAGACTATGCAAAAGTAGAGACACTAAAGTAGAATTTAAAACAGACTATAAAGACCACGAAGCAAAATTTAAATAAAATTATAAAAATTGTTGATGTTACTGTTAACACCATAAATCTGCAATTTTTATTATTGTTTATTATTTATATAATTGCAGGACACGTGGCATCCTCTTATTCATTTGGAAGTTAAAAGAAGTTATAGAGATAATGGAGAATATGAAGGACAAAGTGGATGAGTGGGAGGACAAAGTGGATGAGTGGAAGGACACATGGCAAGACAAGAATGAAGATGGAAGAAATGGGTAGTTACTAAGTAGTTATTGCTGTATTTTTTCCGGTATGGTCTTGGAACACATAATGAAACCCCGAAAGTTGTGGCAGTAAAGCTAACCGGTATGCCACTTTCCTGATCCTCTCCACTAACTCGAAGACCCAAAGAACTTTGGAGATCCCTGACTACTCCTACCGAACCCCATCAAACCTCGGCTAGGTGAGATCTTAAGGAACATACGATCGCCCACTTCAAAGAACAAAGGTTGCCTCCTCCTATCGGCATAACTTTCTATCGGCTTTGGGCCGTAACTACCCTCTTTCAGATGAGAGCAACTTTCTCGGTTGCCTCCTTAACAAACTCCGGACCCAACAATGGTGCATCCCCTACCTTGGCCTAACAAACTAGTGACCTACAAGGCCGGCCACACAAGGCCTCAAACGGTGCCAAGGAGGACCTCCCAACCAACCGAAGAAACACAACACCAACCTCCGGCCACAACCAATTTGGAATACTACCCCGACTCTAGGAACGTCAAGGATACCAAATTAGTCAAGAACACAAGGAACAGACTTCCCCTCTGCTCGTGCGCTCTAGGCAGACTCGAATTTTCTGGGTCTAAGCCTCCACCGCTCGAACGGCCTAGCCCACCGCTCATGCGGCCCAGCCCCGCACGTGCGGCCCAAGCCCAGCCACCCAAAAATTCCGCTTCGCTCTCGGCACTCTAAACTCACCCACGCATCCTGCGAAACAAGAAAAATCCAACATCGAACAGAAAAACACTAGAATTCCAATCTAGGGAACCATCCTAGTCATTTCAAATCCAACGAAGGCAAATGGAGAACGAAGCGAAGAAAGAAAGAAAGAGAAAGGAAAGGAACCCGGCCGTCGCAATTTTACTCATCCCATACCATTTTTTTTAATTACTATTCTGTCCATAAAAAGAATTACCAAAATATCATCTTCTATTTTCTCTCTTTTCTCTCTTCTCCGAAACCCTAACTAGCAGCTCCTCCTCCCATCACCGCCGCTGCCGCCAGTAACTTCCCTACCTCCTGCCACTGTCAACCCCTCTCCTGCAGCCTCCCGCAGTTGCCAACGCCTCTCTCACTTTCTCCCTTCGTTGCAAGCACTCTCCCACAACTTAGATTTCGCGATCTTTCCTTCCGGTAAATTGCACGCTCTCTCTCTTTTTCTCTCTCGTACGCTCTCTCTCTCTCTCTCTCATGCTTTTGTGGAAGCGGGTTTTGGTGGCGATGGGAAGGGGTTGGACGATCTATGGTGCCACTGCAAACCCTAGCCGGCGCCGGTGATAATGCTGTCACCCCACCAGCGTCATGCCATCCTCCTCACCCCTCTGCGCCACCCTTGCAGTACCTCTCCCGTTAGCTTCCCTCTCTAGCCCCCCTTCCTCTGATTCCCTTCCCCACCATTCTTTCCCTTATTTTTCTTCTTCCCTTCGCCTCTGAAACCCTAGATCTGAAGTGGGGGAGGTTGAAGGCCAGATCGCAATGGTAGCTTGAAGAAGAGAGAGGAAGGGGGAGGGACTACACGAACACCGGCGATGGAGCTAGGTTGTAGGTGGTGGCGGTGGCGGTGGCGGTGGTAAGGTGTGTGATTAAGAGTAAAAATGGAACATTGTAGTGCGTATTGGACAAATTTATTATTTATTAAATTATTAAAGATGTGAATTAAGTACTGATGTGTCTTGAGATGAAATGTAGCGTATAAATAGAGACACCTTGTGTCTAGTCCATTACGGGACTAGACCATACTGTTGTCTTATTTGAGCTGATCCCAGAGCCTACTTTTTTTATTCAGTCTATTAATTTGATAATAATAGTTACCTAATTCATCATCAAACAAATAGATGATAAGTTTGTTTTTCAAAATCTATTATGAAACAATTATGGTGAAATAATGTGCCTACAACCTTCGAGATCTAATGATTGACTTGTTTTAAATTTTAAAATAAATTTGATTTATTTCGACTACCACAAACTATTATAGACTCCGTCGTTAAAATAAAATTGCTATAATAAAAAATGAGCAAGAGGATATCTAAATATGTATATATATATATATATATATATTTTTGTCCAACACATCTGACACTGGAAGTAGGAACATTTCGGCTTTTCTTTATTTACTTATTAAAAGAATAAAAAATATTAAAAAAAATAAGTTTTATTATCTGTTTGAAAAAAACAACAACCGTGTCTTCTGTGCATGACACAATATTTGCTTTGCTCACAACAAGAATAAAACTTCATATGTGCACAAAATTAGTGTATAGAAAAATATTCAGAAAATTATTATATAATTTAGATTTTATTCATGTATTGTAAGGTTTACATGTAACATGAATTCGAGTCATATAATAAATACTTAGAAATATTTACACTTAATTTTTTTTGTAATATGGTCTTCCCGTCACTCACTATTAACATTTTGAATAGAAGAAGACAATGCAAAAGTAGAGACACTAAAATAAAATTTAAAACAAACTATAAAGACCACGAAGTGAAATTTAAATAAAATTATAAGAATTGTTGATGTTACATATAACTTATTTTGAATTTTACTCTAGTCCCTTTATTTTTACAAGCGCTGTTTTTTTTATCCAAAATATTAACATACATGACAGAAGGACATCATTACAACAAAACTAAAAAATATAAAATTTAAATTATTTGAACTAAAATATAAAGATTAAAATGATATTTCATTTAAAGTATAAGTACTGACAATATAATTTTATTTTACCTTTTTCTTTTTTCCTCTCTTTTTCCAGACACAATCTTTGATTATGATTTTGTGACCTTGAGGTGTTGCCAACACTATCTGCCTGTTGTTAATTATTGCAATGGTTTCTACCTCCAGAGGCATCAAATGTTATCAAATTTGTGGAAGATACCAAACATACTCTTGATGAAACTTAAGGTTTAACACTAGACAAGGCTTTATTTGGCAAATGAATTTTTGAAATTTTTTTAAAAGGCTGAAAAGCCCCCCAAAGCAAGAGTTTTGAAAAGGAATTTACTAGTAAGTGTCCTTAGGACATAGGAAAAAGACAGCGTGGGACACTATTTACTTATTTCAATATATTTTTTTATTGATTTTAGAATTTTTAAAACTTTTTTGACTTATTTTCAATTTCCATATTAAACAATACCTTAAAAACACACTTATTAGTATTTGGTAAATACTTCAAGTTTATGGAAGCAAAAAAGGAAATGATTTTTTATGCTAATTTTTTTTAAAAAAAATACTATTTAAAATTTAATTTCCGAATACTTTAGTTTTGTCTAGACATGCTTTTTCACTCAAAAAGCCACACGCACACAAAAAAAAGAAAAAAAAAGAAAAGCATTTTACAAACCTAGCATACAAACCAACAGGACTAGTCTTGTTAGCCAAAATCTTTGCCATTCATTAGAAGGTCATGAGTTTGACTTTTCTTAAAGGCGTGTAGATCATGTTTTTCCTGCATTTGTTGGGTTTTTTCCCCCCTCAGTTGGCATATTTTATTCAGTTTTCATTATGATTATAAAAATAAAATCAAACCTAGCATGCTGAAAATTTTCCTCAGTGGTAGGTTTAAGCTGGAATTTTTAAACTTTTGACATTGAAGAGGAGATGTAGTGATTCTGAGATTAACTAAATGAGTTGTCTGCTTGCCCATATTGGGGGAGGACATGCCCAAGGACCAGACCATCTGGGGTCCAAACCCCCCCCAAAAGGGAGCCTCCTCATCATCTCTACCCCCCTTATTTATTCACAATTCTCTCTCTCTCTCTCTCTCTCTCTCTCTCTCTCTCTCATATTCAGTTGTTTTTGGTGACAGATTCCCCATCTTCTATGCACTCCTCATTCAAACATACATTTCTCCAACTTCGATAGGGCAAGTGTGTGATTAAAAAGTGTAATAATGACATTACACCTTGCATGTTCTATATTGTTTGGCAATAAAAAACGTCCATTACAAATAAAAAAACGCGATATACAAATGTACATAGTTTGACTAGAATGTTTATGTCCATAGTCTACAGCAATTTCATCAATGTATTAAAAGAGAAAAGGAAAAAAAAAAAAGGAGTATGATACGACTGTTGTGAAGACAATAATATATACCTTAAGATTTACATCGACAAATTCCTCTAATATAAGCACAATCTCAAATCCCACTTTTGTATAGGGGATGACCTCCAAAAAAAAAAGTGTACAGCGTATATCACAATATATATTTTTTATTTGTTCTCTGCTTTTAATCATCTTTTCAGCTTTGTAAAGTCATTTTTTTTAAATTTTCCCCCCCGCCCCCCTTGCCTCTTCATGCAGCTTTAATCCTTAAAGAGCATAGCTTTTTTCTTTAATTAACTTTATGCTATAAAATATAGAATGAAATATTTAGATATTGATTATTTTAATCTTTTGTGAAAAGAGGAAATGGAGAGAAGTTGGGGGAGGGGGAACTATGGCCTCATGTGTAACCACATCCTCTCCATACTTAAGGGTTAAGTATCGTGATAGTTAGTAATTGAGATTATTTCCGGTCAATTCTTAAACAAATTAATAAACGCAAGCGGAAATAATATTCAAGTGAGAGTACCAAAATAATCATTGGAGTTTCTATTTTTATAACAAAATTTATTGACAAAACATACCGATGTTTACATATAAACATATCCATAAAAGTGCTGTGTGTGTCTATTCTGCAGCCCCGCATCTAAGACTTCCCAAAAGCTATTTTTGAATTGCATTGTTTCCTGAAAATTGGTAAATAGGTATAAACACATGGCAGAGTGAGAAATATTATGCTAAGAGTATAAGGGACACAAAATAATCATGGATAGTTATGTAACTAAAATATTTAAGATAACTTAGTCTGAACAAATAATTATTTAAGTAGCAAAATTGAGATTATGTAGATAAATAACCATAACCACGATACCGAACAGAACATAACAGATGTCACAGGAGTGACAGTTAGAACAGAGGTACGGATTCAATAGGTGACTCGTATGGATTATAGAGGTGACTTCCACAACAGTGTAGCACTTATCTCCGCATAGCACTTTGCTCCGCACAGAACAGAGGTTAATAGATCCATGACAATAGAGGGCCACAAAGTGACTAAACAGAAGCATAACAAAATTTATTGACAAAACATACCGATGTTTACATATAAACATATCCATAAAAGTGCTGTGTGTGTCTATTCTGCAGCCCCGCATCTAAGACTTCCCAAAAGCTATTTTTGAATTGCATTGTTTCCTGAAAATTGGTAAATAGGTATAAACACATGGCAGAGTGAGAAATATTATGCTAAGAGTATAAGGGACACAAAATAATCATGGATAGTTATGTAACTAAAATATTTAAGATAACTTAGTCTGAACAAATAATCATTTAAGTAGCAAAACTGAGATTATGTAAATAAATAACCATAACCACAGTACCGAACAAAGGAGAAGAGATGTCATAGGAGTGACAGTTAAAACAGAGGTACGGATTCAATAGGTGGCTCGTATGGATTATAGAGGTGACTTCCACAACAGTGTAGCACTTATCTCCACATAGCACTTTGCTCCGCACAGAACAGAGGTTAATAGATTCATGACAATAGAGGGCCACAAAGTGACTGAAGCCGATGGTTATTTAAGTCCCCCAAGGCATGAGACTCCCGTGGTGGTACTTACAAAACATAATTGTTTATAAGGTCATAATCAAATATTCTTTAAAATTTAAACAAATATATCCATGAGTTTCATTTTAAACAAATAGAGTTCAAAAATTAATCTGCGTAGTTAAAATATTAATATAACTTACAAAATATATCATGGTAACCCAAGGTTAGGAATGGCAACGGGACGGGCCAGGGCCGGGGATCACTCCCCGTCCCTTATCCCTGACACTACAAAATTTCCCATCCCCGTCCCCACTCCCGATCCCCGACGGGGAACCCATCATCCCCCCCGCCCCCGCCCCCTAACGGGGATCGAGTTTCCCAGACCCTAGAAAATCCCTACAGCTCTCTGTCTCTCCGTTTAGCTTTCTCTCTCAATCATAAATCATCAACAACAACATATTTTCATCAACAGCAACATCATCAACGGCAACATCATTAACAACAACATCATTTTCATCAACAACAACAGCATCAAAAAAAAAATAAATAAATAAAAAGAGACAAATCGAGATAGATAGACACACACACACACATATATGTATACATACACAGATCTGCTCAGATCTGCCGTGTATGAAGGTTCGGCAGTGGTGTGGAGGAGGAGGAGGCGACGAAGAATGAGGAGGCGACGGGAGACTGCGTACTGCCGCGGAGGAGAAGACGACGCCATCACCGACGGCAGAGAGAAGAGAGAGTGTGAGTGAGCTTTCGTCGACTGCGGAGAGAAAAGAGAGTGAGAGAGAGTCGTCGCCACTGCGGAGTGAGAGAGAGTAGAGGGCAAAGAGAGAGAGTGAGAGATAGAGAAGAAAGAGAAACATATGAGGGTTATATTATTATATATATATATATATATATATATATGAATAGATAGAGGGGCATTATAGTAATTTTATGTCGGGGAGAAACGGGGTTGGGGCCGGGGACGGGGCTGGGCCGGGTCCGGGCCTGTGAAAGCTATCTCCGTCTCCGGCCCGAATTTGATCAGGGATTCAATTTCAAATACCATCCCCGGCCCGTGGGGAGTATTTTTCAAGAAAAAACCATTCTAATTGGGGACGAAGGATCAGGTCCCTGTCGAGCCAAGTTCCAATTGTCAACCCTGCCCAAGATACAACGATCAATGTCTTGCACTAGCAGCACTACTATTGCAAACCTAGCGAATTTTGTTGTGCATATACTCTCTTTATAGAAAAATTAGACTCAAGAAAATATGAAAAATCAATGCAAAGATAAAGAAGAAAATGACTAAATCTTTCTTTAATTGGAGTGAGGGAGATGGAATTTATAGACTCCTATGAGACTCTTTGAAAAAGTTGTGACCCTTCAAAAGGACACACATTTCCAACTCAAAAGACACAACCATTGGAGATCTTGATCTCCTCCCAATTTATAGGGAGGCAGGCCTTTCCATTACCCTCCACGTGTCCACAACAATCTTTCTTAGATTTGGATTGAAATCTTTTTAGATCTATAGTTATCTTATTAACTTGAGGTAATTATATTTTGACTCCAATTCTTTCAAATAATTATATTCCCCTTTCGTTTGATAAAAATACAAACTAATCCCTAATTAAATTACAGTCTATCGTATACCAATAGAAAATTAATTATTTATTTTACTACAACATCCATTATTATTATTATTATTATTATTATTATTGTTATTTATTTATTTTTTTAATAATATTTCATCATATACAATCATTATACTAGTATAAAATTTAAGAGACAACTTAAATTTTCAAGTTGTTACATCAGGAAACTAAAATTTACAACAGAAATTTAGTGCTCTCCCTCCCTCTTCCCAACTGTAACCATATCATAGTTTTTTGTTTTTTTGTTTTTAATTTATTGTTTACCCCTTCAAAAAAGTTATTCATATCATTTTAATTTAATGTTTATGATAATATGATAAAAAGAGGGATAAAAGAAAAAAAAGCTTGTGTCTCACATTATTCCCTTGCTTTTAGTTGGTGGGTCAACAAACTGGTTTTATTTTTGTGGGGTCTCATCACTCACTATCATAATCATCTCAATACCCATATCACCTCCTTCACTGTGAAAATATGACCATGAAATTCATCCCATTCTCTAATTACTTATTTAATATTTTTTAAAATAATAGAATGTCAGTGAATTGGTAAATTATATTATAATGAAAGATTCGTAATTATTTGATTGGCTTAAATCCTGAACATCTAACATTTTCATTGTTTGAAGAAATAATTATATAAATTACTGACCAACTGCTCTATTTAAAATTCATCCATCCTCATTACCTAAATTATTTTTTATTTTTTTAACATAAGGTAGGATTGAGACTAGGTGAAAGGGTAGCATCACATAACAATAAGACTCAAATTCAAGTATCATACTTTTTAACAGAGTGTTCCATTTATCCGATCAATCTTTTGATATTATATAAATATCTCTAGTTGATTGTTGAGTAAATTATACTTTTAACTTTTGTAATTTAATTTAACTTAATTTTTTTTTTTAATTTGAATAATATTAGCCCTAAACTTTAAGTGGAGTTTTACTTTGGTCTTTTTGTTCTAATTGGGCATTTAAATTCACGCTCACATGAGCAATGTAGGTAGGAAAAATTGACGGCAATTCGGATGGCATGGCTAAATTAAAATTAGACTTGAGTTCTAGGGTCAGTACTATTCAAATTAAAATAATAAACACTAACTAGGGTGAAAAGTGTAATTTAGCCACCTTTTCTTTTTAACCATTGCCAATTATCATTTTGTGCAATTCATATGGTAACAATTTCAAGATTCATATAGGTTTTTGTTCTTTTGATTAATCAGTTATCCCAAATATTAATTTGACAGTATTAATACTTTCAGACTTGGTCCAACATCGTTAAATTTTATATTAAGGTATCTAATATTTATATATATTTTCCTTTTCTCCAATTCTTAATATCTCAGATGAACTGTCAAGAACCAGTACAGAAACAAAGCAATGTCCTTCTATTCTTTCCTTTCCTTTCTCATTAGATGCAAAATTTAAGCTGAGAAAATTCATTTCTATCTTCCTCTATAGAAAATTATTAGCCCTTTTCTTGCCGTCAATTCTCTCTCTCTCTCTCTCTCCACAGTGAGAGACATGGCATCCTGTTTTAGTGAATATGCAATACAAGTATCAGATGCTTCATGTTCTAGCCACTCAATTACAAACCATTCTTGTATCTCTCCCAATCCCATACCTTCAATCCAAAACTCAATCACATCTCTCTACAAAATCTTTCTCTCCACTAAAAAGAACTTTTTGATCACAGCCACTTGGTCCAAGAACACCACAACCAATCAAGGCCTAACCATAAACTTTGGAGAAGAAAACAACAACCACTCATCATCATTCAAACTCAACACAAATTCCAAACTTCTCAGGAAGAAGAAAAAGGGACACAAATATATCGAATTCGACAATTCCAAGTTTGAAATCTTCTGGGATTTCTCAGCAGCCAAGTACAGCACCAATGGGCCTGAACCAATTGATGGGTACTATGTTTTACTCATGATTGATTCAGAACTAGGCCTAGTTCTTGGAACAACCATCTCGGACGAAGCTGTCATGAAAAGACTCAAATCCGGGACTAAATTAGCCAAATCTTCATTAATATCACGTCGCGAACACTTCTCTGGCAATACCCTTTATTCCACTAAGGCTCGGTTCAGCGATTCTGGGGATGCACACGACATTCTGATACGTTGCAGCGGCGAAAATGAGGGGCTAAAGAGTCCTGTTTTATCAGTTTGTGTTGATAAAAAGCCGGTGATTCGTGTGAAGAGGCTGCAATGGAATTTTAGAGGAAACCAGACCATATTTGTTGACGGGTTGCTAATTGATCTGATGTGGGATGTTCATGATTGGTTTTTTAATAACCCGGCTTCTTCTGGGTTCGCGGTGTTCATGTTCAGGACGAGGAGAGGGATGGAGAGTAGGTTGTGGTTGTTGGAGGAGAAATTGGTGCAGAAAGAGCAAGAAAAGCTTGAATTCTCTCTCTTGATCTACGCCTGTAAGACCCCATGAACATACTTTTGGTCACTGTTTGATTTTGGTTCTTTTTCTTCATTTTATGAAATTTTTAGTGCAGATTTTATTTTTCACTTTCCAAAATGGGACTCTTCTGGCATATTGTGACAATTGTGCCTGCAATCAAATTTGCAGAATAGACATATTGATCAATAAAATCATGCCTACTTGACAATAGAACACCGACATTTGTATGGTTTGATATTGTTTTTTTTGTTGCAAAATTTTAGATTTTTAAAAAAAAATTTAAATGAGAGTAATTTGAAGATAACTCAAATGAAACTTCTGGGATTTTGGAAGAGTACAGTGGAGATTTGTTGCAATATTTGCCTTTGGTAAAGATTCCAAGAAAGATCACTTTAGGCCATTAAAAGGACAAAATGAAGGTATAGTCCATATACATGTAACTATCATTTTCTCTGTATTTGCATGTATGTATGATGTAATGTAGAGATTTTCAAAATATTTATGTGCGCAATTAAAATACAGAAAATCACCCCCCCCAAAAAAGAGAGGTTAAATATTGAAAGCAGGGGAAGAGGACTACATGATTTTGTTAGTACTTAACAGTAGTAGTAGTTGTGTTTTAACTAAATTTGGGAAGACATTGTAGAATGATCCTGTCAAAATTTCCAGATGTCATTCCCATATTAAAAAAGTGATAATGTGTGCGGGACTGTTATTAGAGCGATATCTGAAAAAAGAGCAATTATTACATGATATTAAGGGTATTATCAGGTGGTGCCTTTTTTCATTATAATTGATTTAAACAATAATGTCCATCAACATGAACACGTAGTGTTTGTGATTGATGGAATGTAACACACGATATTGCTTCATGATATTTTATTTGCACCTAATAATTTTTTTTACAATTACCTTCCTCATATTGATGTGAATGAACAGTCTCCAACATTTGCACATGGTAATTAAAACTTTGTCTTTTAAGAAATCAATGGTGGTCTGAGAACTTGCATTGTAACCAACTCATCTGTACTGTACGCAGATTCAGAGTTCACAAGTACAATTTGATTAAATTCTCTACCAACTTGCATGTTGAGGCATGAAGTACTCTCTCACCTAGTTGGGGACCCTCAATCCAACATTAATAGTGATGTAGCAAAAACATTAGCATCATTTCAACATTAACACTAGTTCACCTAAAATCAATTGATATTATGAAAGATTTCAGGTTTGTACTTAAATTTCTGTTCATGAACGGTCAATTCACCGTTGAAGTTCATCTAAAATTAATTGGTGTTGAGGAGAATTTCAATTTATATCTAAACTTGTAATTGTGATGATCAATCTACTATCAACACTTAGTTCGTAGAGCTTACAAGAATGGATTGCTTGGCCCCATAACCTAACAAACACGATGGCTGTGAAAGGTAGCGACAATTTGACTAGTGTGTGTTGGCGAGGATAGTAATTTTTTAACCTTTTGTTGACTATATCAGAATCATTGAATTTGTCATTTTTACCTAATAAGCACAATAAACTTGTATTTTCATATGCTCTCCACTTTAGATTTATCACTAATTTTTTCTTTATTTTCTTAATTTTGTAATTAAAATTTGGATTATTCATAACCTTTGCTATTAGAAGCTTTTGGATAAGAAAGGCTTTTCTTTTTTGTTTTATGATAATAATAAATAAATAAATAAGTCTTTGATAAGGAAATTTTGTTTTTTATTGGGCATTTCGGATAAGGAGTGTTCTTTTAAGCTTTTACCATCCAGAGCCTTTGACAGGGAATTTTTTTGATTTTTCTATTAGGGGCCTTTAGACAATACATGTTTCTTTTGAGGCCATTGGAGGAGAAATATTTATTTTCTCTTTTTATTTGAGGAAAAAAAATTTATTAGGTTTTAGACAAGGTTTTTTTAATTTTTTTTTCTTAGTGGTTAGAAGGTAATTTAAAAATTCTAGACCCTTAAAAAAAATTGATCTATCGAAGAGTGGGGTGTCATTGGAGATAGAAAAATTTTAAGCTACCATCTAATATATGCCCATTGAACTAAACTTTAATAATTCAGGACCACCTTGTTATTATTATTTTTATCATATAATTAATTAATTAAACTTGAGTGGTTTCAATATAGGAATGAATGAGGTGTTCATCTGGTAAGTCCGGTTTATATTCCCTGCTTTTTACGTCAAAGACCCGATTATTAATAGTTTTTTCTCAATTGGTCCCCCAATTTTCTGCTTATTTCCCGAGGCCGAGGAAGACCTCTTATATCAATTATTACTAGTTGTTTCCCGTCTTTTTAGTCGTCTTCTTCTTCTCATTTTTTATTTGTGGTGTATAGTTTTTACTGTATTTCACTTTGACGGCTATAATTTCAGTTTTGTCAATTTAAATGTTACATTTTTATTTGGAAAAATGATTTATAAGTCCTATTAGGGAGACTTATGCTACATATGATCTTACGAAAAAATTTATGTTCCCATAAGTGCTGTGTAAAGTTTGTTGACACATTTACCCTCAATATTAGTTGTTAATATCATAAACAATGGTAAAACCATATATAGGAAATTGAATGTTACTATAGATTAAGATTGCGAAACGTAACATGACATTTACAGAAACGTAACGTAACGTGACCATATCAAATGGGACGTTACATAAACGTAACGTAACGTGTCACGTTCCGTTTCACAAACTTACTAGGCTTTTAATTTTTTAAATTGAATGTGAAAATGTTACTTGTTCGTGTATTTTGAAATTCACATTCACATTCATATGGATATGATCTATAGTAACATTCAATTTTCTATATAAGAAATTGAATGTTACCATAGATTAAGTTTGCGAAACGTAATGTGACGCCTACATAAATGTAACGTATGTAACATTCAATTTCCTATATAGAAAATTGAATGTTACCATAGATTAAGTTTGCGAAACGTAACGTGACATCTACATAAATGTAACGTAACGTGATCATATCATATGGGACATTACATAAACGTAACGTGACGTGATACCTATATAAACGTAACGTAACGTGATACTTGCGTAAATGTAACGTAACGTGTCACGTTACGTTTCGCAAATAAAATCTTGTGAAATACATTCTTATCTAAATAGGACTTGAGACTCTATAAGAAATTACACAGGACTTAACATAGCATAAGTGTCTGAAATAGGACTTACAAATAAGTCTCTCTTTTTATTTTCCTTTCAATATGCTCATTTTGTCTAATATTTCTGCTGTGTTTGGGTGAGAGATTTGAGAAGAGATTTGGAAAAAAAAAAAAGAGAAAATGTGTGTAAAATTATGTGAAATGTAAGTATATTTCATTCATATTTTACCTATCGTTTTCATTTTTCTTTCTAAATCTTCTAACTAAACATAACATTCGGGTGCCATACTCAAAAAGAAATCCTAAATGGTAGATTTGGATATGATTGGTTACGATTAAAATCAAGTCCAAAAATAAGATAGTTTCCCCAACCCAAAAGTAGTTTTTACTTATGGAAAAGCTAATCATACTTATCACATCATGTGACTTTACTTACAGCTAAATTGAACTTGCTTACCCCCACAAGGTGAACTTCTATTTACTATTGAATTTTTTTGTTTTGTTTTGATAACTGGTTGTTCGAGTCGAAAATTGACCAAAATTATTATTACTGAAATTACTTGTAGGGATATTTTGAAAAATTAGTTAAAAATTAATTTTTTGACTTTTTGTGTAAAAAAATTGGCTTTTTATGACTCTTTTGTAATTTTTTTTTGTATAAAAAAGCTAAAAAATTAAAAAGTGAGTTTTTTTAGCTTGTTCCTAAAACACCACTTATTTACCACACAAAATATGAGCCTACTTACCAATTTTTGGGGGCATGATATACAAAACAAAAACAAATAGAGGTACAAACTAAATTATCAATTATTTTATCAACTCCTTACGTGTGAGTTTTTTGTAAAATAGTTGGTAATTTAATTTGTAACTGTGACAAAGCTCCTAACTGATAACAATAGAGAGAGTACATTAAAATGAAAATGAAAGTGGAAATAAAAATGATGAAATTAAAATTATGGGGATAAGAGTGAAATTTTACTAAAACTATAAAGACCAATAATTTAATTTATCCTTTTTTTTTAAGAGTTGACCTGTTGGCATCTCTCTTGTATGTTTCTTCTCCATTAGTTGTCATCAATTTTTTTATTTTATTTTATTTTATTTTTTTGGGTTAAAAGTCTTCAAAGGCCTCCAAGTTTGATTCTAAAATAACTTTTTTAAAACTTTGCCTAACTTAATTCTTCGTCTACACATTTTCTACCAAAAGTTAGTGTTTTGTGTGTTAAAAGTTGAATATCCAAGTTAGGGTGACTGACTCACCGTATATTTGGGATTCAATTCAATTAAGCTGACCAAAGCACAAAGATTGAGTTTGTCATCAACCTAATTAACCAACCAGCTGTCTACTTTTTTTTCCAAGTCCTCAAAAATACTTATTACAATGATTAATTCTTCCTTTGTTCTTGTTCTAAAATCATATTGCTTGATGATCTCATAAATCATTAACTTAACTCGATAATTATTCAGTAGTTTTAAAATATCGTATCACTAATAATGTTCTTAACTAATTACGTAGTGAAAATTTTACAGGTAGGACTATGGTGACTCATCTTTGTTAGGTAATTTATGAAAATTTATAGGACATTTATACACAAGTTTTAATTTATGAACTTATACTCTATAATTAAGATTTTTTAGACTTTCAAGTCTCATTAAATTTTTAATAGTCAGAATTGCCTTTCAAACAATGATTGTTCATTATTTATGATTATCTATAAAGGAATATGATGATTTGATATTTGTTTTGATTTTCACAACTTTAAAATATCAACTTTCAAATTGAAAAAACTTTTTACAAAAAATTATGTGCAAAAAAAAAAAAAAAAAAAAAATAAAAAATTACATTTAATTTTTTTTTTTTTTTGAAAAAAACTAAATTATTTTTTGTGCAAAACTAAACTATGTGTTGATGTAAGCCGAAAGATACCACATTGAGGCCGCTTAAGTTATATTTATAGTCTTTGAATTTTGTTTATTTGGTGGAGATAATACATTTTGTACACTTGAACAAATTTGGCAAGTAACACGCAAATTTAAGCAAAAAGTGGCCAAAAAACAGATTCTCCGTGCAAGTAGCAAAAATTCCCGGCCTGCCACCTCACTGCATAGGTTTTTTCCAAAATCAGTAAATTTATCTTTATTTATAATTGTTAGTTTATTCGCTTTATTTAATTTAATTATCATTAGATTATGAACAACCCATCTTTTTCATCAAAATTAATTTAGGAATTTAACAATTAAATTAGTTTAGTTTTTCGTTTGTCTGTGTGGATCGATACCTGGACTTACCATTATTCTAAGGAATTTGATATAATTTAATGTTTATTTATGGTGTGTGAAATGACGCATCATGTGTCTATAAAGAAGCATGATGATGGAATATTAGTGTGCAAAACTAAAAAATAAACTTTAAAAATAAAAAAATTGAAAATGTTCTTAGTTTTAAAACTAGAAAAAAACTGTTAATGTTCTTGATTTTATTAGATAGTTGAATCAAATCAATAAGTAGAAAGGTAAAAACGTTTAATCTTATATTCTATTTTTTTTATCAATTAGTGAAACAATTATTTGGAACATTACTATGTTAAATTGATAATGTTTTTAGTTATAAAAATTGAAAAAAACTGATAATATTCTCAATTTTACTAAATAAGACTTATTGGTTCAAAATTTTTTAAATAGAATCTGAGCTACCATAACATTTATAAATAAGATTTTTAGATAATTAACTCAAAATTTATTAGGTAATTTAAAAATATCATATACTATTATTTTTGTGATAGTCTAGACAAACAAAGACTTACAAAAATATGTTAAATTTTAGTCATATTTTATCTTTTCAACTACCCAACTATGGTGGGTGAATATTATGTCATTGGTAAAGTTTTTAGTACATCTTTGGTTAGAGCACCACGTTGACATTGGCCTTGTTTGATATAACCGTTAAAACAGTTTATAGATTATAACTTAAGAGATTATAAATTATAATTTTAATCAGAAGTTGTTAATCTGTTTGGTATAACTATTAGTTTATAGATTTAAGTTACTGAGTAGTGTTTGTTAAATAAGCTGTGAAATAGCTTTTTCAATTAATTTTTATTTTTTATTTGTCTAAATTTCTCATAAAAGATAATAATAATAATAATCTATAGTCCATTTGGATCTTTTTCTACTTTAAAAAAAGAAAAAAAAAATCTAAGAGTATAACCATAAATTAACATGTCCACAGCAGAAGCTGATAATCAGAAACAATGAGTAAGCAGCTTCTCAGAATCAGTTTTTTTGAGTTAAAATAAGCTGTTAGAATCAGAAACTGTTTGAAATAAGTTTAACTAAACAGTCCAAAATAACTTTTTCAAAGCTAAAAACCATAAGTTAGCTTTGAAAAGCTGAAACAAACACCCCCAATATGCATTACATGTACTGTGTGTCCTCAGGTTATAGTCCTTCGAGACTACTGAGTAACTATTAAATTTCTTTTAATATGTCCTAAAATTCCTTATTTAAAATTTTATGTAAACAATATTATACGATATTCTAAGCCTACCTAAAGTATTTGAGTGTTTAAATTCAAATATATATGAAAATGATGTTTTCATTTAACAAAGTAAAAATTAACATGTCCACAGCAGAAGCTGATAATCAGAAGCAATGAGGGAGCAACTTCTCAGAATCAGTTTTTTTGAGTTAAAATAAGCTGTTAGAATCAAAAGCTGTTTGAAATAAGTTTAACTAAACAGTCCAAAATAACTTTTTCAAAGCTAAAAGCCATAAGTTAGCTTTGAAAAGCTGAAACAAATACCCCCAATATGCATTGCATGTACTGTGTGTCCTGAGGCTATAATACTTCGAGACTACTGAATACCTGTACAATTTCTTTTAATATGCCCTAGAATCCCTTATTTAAAATTTCATGTAAATAATATTATACGATATTCTAAGCCTATTTAAAGTATTTGAGTGTTTAAATTCAAATTTATATGAAAATGATGTTTCATTTAACAAAGTAACCTTGAATTTCGGCAAAGCCAAAGCAGTACAATGACAAAAAATTGTTGCTATAAAAATTGAAGGAGGCAAGGGAGATTGAATTTTTTTTTTTTTTTTTTTTTGCTTTTTGCTTTTTGCTTTTTTTGTGTTCGTTTTTGTCAAATGGGCGGTTAACATCAAACGACCAAGGATTGAAGAACAGTCCAAAAAATATATAAAAGAAAATTTGTTACTACTTGAATTAGTCATACTTATCTCTTGGGATGCATCGAATGAAATTGGATTGATATACAGAGAATTTAGTTATATGCTTGTTTTGCTCTTTGTGCATTCTTTACATTTGTAATCCTTTTAAATTGGACGATTATATCAACTAGATGAAATTGAACTTAAGGCTCGAATTAAGGTAGTGTTTGGAAATTGTCAGCAAGTGTGGACTGAAGACAACCTTTGTTCAAAACTATTCTTACTGCCTTTTTTTTTCTTAAATTTTTTGTTGAAAAATTAATGATTGTACTTAATAGATCAATCCAATTTTTTAATGAACGTTATGCATAGGGAACAACAACATGAATGGATAAATCATTATAATAGGGTTTATGGTGAGCGTCATGAGTTTAGTTAGACTATTCAATCCATAAATGTAGACTAGAAATAAGCTCTCTTTTTTTTTTTAAATATTTAATGAAAACACTCTAAAACATATGAAAATCTAAAAATAACACTCGGTGTGTTTGGTTTCAATTTTTTGGATTTAATTTTCTGGAAATTGAATTTTTTGTTTTCCATATTTTTATTTTTACTTTTAGTGAATATTTTTAAAATTTTAAACAAATTTTTTTTTTTTTTAGATGCACCTAGATGTATCTAAAAAGTAAAGTGTGCGGGAAATCCCACATCAGTCTGTGAAGGACTACTTTCTCACCTTATAAGCAAGCTGGCTCCTCTTACCTTGCATAGGCCTTTTCCCCCAGTGGGGGAGGAACAAAACCGTGCGGTCGGAATGCCAAAGTGGATAATATGTGCAAGGCACGGGGACCGGTGGCTTTATTTGGCGCCGTTTGTGGGAACTCCCTCCGGGGTGATCGGAGCCAGCGCGGCTGGGGGCTAATGTGCGGGAAATCCCACATCGGTCTGTGAAGGACTACTTTCCCACCTTATAAGCAGGCTGGCTCCTCTTACCTTGCATAGGCCTTTTCCCTTAGTGGGGGAGGAACAAAACCGTGCGGTCGGAATGCCAAAGCGAACAATATGTGCAAGGCACGGGGACCGATGACTTTATTTAATTGAGAGAGAGATTTGTGATCTGGATTGGGCCGTGGTAATGGCCGGACAGATTTGGGCCGAACAAGATTGGGCCGAAGTAGCACTGCCCGTGCCCTGAAAGGATTTGCTTGGTTAAGGCAATGCGTGGTTGGACCGTGCTACTTGGCTGCATGCTATAGAGGCCGGGCAAGTGAGGTGTCTGGCGCCAGGAATGGCTTTGTTGTTCTACGGTTCGTGAGTTAGCCCGGCAGGAAAGCCGGCGGCAAACCAGCATAAACTGTCCCGAGCTCGGCTATGTCGGGATGCAAACGAGCTCGGTCCTCATTGAGCACGGCGAGCGGAGCGCTCTGGCCAGTTGCACAGCATAGCCGTTGATAGCTGAGAAGATTCAGCCCAGCTGCCGAGCTCCCAGTAGAGTGGGCTGGCAGTTTGGTTAGGTGGTGTTCAGCAAGATTTGTGCTAACAGATGGGATAGCAGCACCACGTGTCGAGAGACGAATAGGAGTAGATTTGGGGCGCAAAAGGTATATAAGCGGGTATGCGCCCCCCATGCCTGGACAGATGACAATTTGGTAAGAAAAACGTTAAACACAACTCAGTCCTCTCTTTCTCTCTCGATCCCTGTGTGTGTATCTAACTTGATCGTCGGAGGGGCTTTCCGGCCACACACCGCCGGGTAGCTCACTGCTGTTGTGCTCGCAGGTCGATCAGACAGACTGGAGCTTGGAAGAAAGGAGTGTGGGCTTGCCTGAATATTTGCTCATCGCACATAAAGTATTGATAAAATAATATTTAAAAAAATCAATAAATATACAAGAATAAAAAAAATGTACTGAATTTTCATAATTTATTTTTGTATTTTTGGTATTTAGTGAATTTTTTAAAGATTTTTTCTACAAATATTATACTTTTTAAGTGTATTTATATTAGGCGTATCTAAAAATTTTAAACTTTTTTTGCTTAGAATATTAAAAAATTCAATAAAAATAAAAATAAAAACAAAAAAATTTAATTTTTTTAAAAATAAATTCTAAAAATAAGAATCAAACAAATTGACTATTTTTTTTTTTTTAATCAGCCAAAATAACACCGCTTAAGACACTATATGTAGCATTACATTTTTTATTGTCCCTCTCATAAGGTGGTGGACTCCATATGTGTGAATCATACAAAAATGTTTAGGAGCTCTAAAACAAAAACTTTAAAGGAGCTCTAATGGATGGAGCCTACCCATTGATTTAATATTTTAACCTTTTTTTTTTTTTAAACCTTGTCACGACATTAGAGCTCTTGTTAAAACTCTCCCTAGAGCCTCGTATCATCACCGTATCTCTTTATAAGAGAGTCCGTAACAAAGTGAAAAAAGAAAAAAAAAGAAAAAAAAATGGTAAATTACACTGACACCCCCTGAGATTTATATTTATTACAGTTCCCCCCTCACATTTGGGAAATTACACTGACCTCCCTGTTAATTTAATTTTATGTATGATGATCATTATGGTGAGGGAGAGAACTGTTATGAAATTTTAAACCTCATGGGACAATCTGTAATGAAACTTTAAATCTCAGGGATATAATTTCTAAAAGGTGGGGGGGTGTCAATGTAATTTACCCAAAAAAGAAAAAAAAAAACTTTGAATTGATCTATTTACTTATCTACAACACTTTTGTCTTATAGCACAAAATAAATAAGAGTATAATTCCCAAAGGTTAACACTTTTTTCGTAAGTTTCTCAAGTTTTAATTTTGTTAATTAAAGTATTTAAAGTATTAAATTCAAATTAATTTACTCATGAAGACAATATCAAAATAAAATATAACTCCAAAAGTTATATAAAATTGTTAGAAGGCCCAAATTTTAATTTATTGTTAATTTAATTACCCTCTACGTGTGTGTTTTAAAATTGATATAAGCTTTTGGTTTATCAATTTTGCTAATATTAATATATGAGCATTAAATAGATTAAAAAAGTCGAACAAGATAATTTAAATAATAGTACTACACTACAAACAATTATTGAATAAAATAATACTATAATCAGGTTATTAAAAAAAATTAACAAAATCTTAAGAAAAATCAATTATAGATTATACATGAAGTTCGACATCTATAATTAGATAAAAGGTAATCAATATAATTATCATTATCCTTACAGGGAAAATTTTACAAGGGAATATATTGAATTAATACCACCAAAAAGATAAAAAAAAATGAATCTAAATAATTATAATTTAGACGAATTATAAATAATGGTGGAATAAGAAAAGGATAATAAAATGAAATATTAAATAATATTAAAAATATCAACAAAAAAAAAAGATAAAATGAATAATTGCGATTAGAAGAAATAAATTATAGTAGAATAGAAATAGAAGAATGACATATATAAGCACTTAGAATTAATTAGTCAGTGAGAAATATACCAATTATAAAAACACACATGCAGATGATAATTATGTTAATAATAAATTAAAATATGAGCCTAATCACAATTTTATATAACCTTTAGACTTATGTTTAATTTTAAATTGTCTTTAGTATTAAATTGATTTGAAATTAATACTTTGGGGTCTCAATTGACAAAATTAAAATTTTAGGGACTTAAATGAAAAAGGTGTTAAACTTTAGAGACTATTATTATAATTTATCCTAAAAGATATAAATTATAATAAAATTGCTCAAAATATCTCAATGAAATTGTTCAAAATTGCTCAATGAAATTGTTTAAAATTGTTCAAAATTGCTCAATGAAATTGTTCAAAATTGCTCAATGATTTTCCTCATTCATCAATCTTACTATAAAATTTAAAATGTATCGCATTTCCATCCATCACTAATATAAAATAGAGATCTCTGATGTTGCCATGCCAGTGCAGTTAAAAAAAAAAAAAACATAAATGTAATTGTCACAAAAAGGTCAGTGAAACTTACCCTTTCCAAAAGGAATTTGGAAGATAGAATGGGTAAAAAATGTAATTGTCACAAAGAATAAAAAAAAATAAAAAAATAAAAAAAACCTCTACAAAGGTCAGTGAAACTTGAAAGGAATTTGGAAGATGGAATGAGAAGAGACCATGACATGTCTCAATGCCATTAAAAAATCATAAAGGTAATTGTCACCAAAAATACACTCTAGAAAGGTCAGTGAAACTTGGCAATTTCCAAAAGAAATTTGGAAGATGGAATGAGTAGAAGAAATTCCACTGTTGGATTTTCAAATCTCATTCGACTAAAACTGGTTTTTTTAACTTAAAAATAAGACAATAAAAAAAGAGAGGATAAATTATACTTCTAAGATGAAATTTAGATCAAATTATAATGGTGAAAAATATTCTTTATCCATCTTAACCTTAAAAGCCCACTTGTTTGGCATATACATTTTTGGCCTTTTATGGTGACACTATTGGGAACCTTCTAGCCTTTTTTTTATTTTTTATACTTTAATGTAAAATAACAAAATATAACCCTCATGAGAATGTATTATCATTCTCTTAATTGGGCAAAGTGATAAAAATTTCAAACCACAATAGATGGCCGAAAAGAGGACTAAAATTTAGGGTTGGGTCTTTTTTTCTCCTTTTGTGGCCAATTGGAAGTACTAAATGTGGTTGACGCTTCTCTATGATTTGGATTAGAAAACTAAAAATCCCACCTCAAAACTGGATGAGAGTAAAGTGCTACAATTAAGACTATGTTTGGTTGAAAATTCGAACAGAAATTTGAAAAGAAAAATGAAAAAATAAAATATGAATAAAATATACCTACATTTTACATAATTTCACATAACTTTTTTTATTTCCCTTTTCCTTTCCCTTTTCCTTTTTCAAATGCTCCAACCAAACATAGCCTGAAGGAAACTTCGCATTTGTTCTATTGAAAATAACTCAAATAACAAAAAGAAGCCACGAGATTTTCCAAATCTTGGGCCAAAACACCCCTCCAATTTCAATTTGGCCATTTCACCTTCATTTAGAATGTATGAAATGTGTTGGGGACTCTCTATAGCTCAGAATTCATTCTTTGGGATGAGCAAAAAGTCCCGTTGACACATCAAGCCACGGAAGAATGTACTTCTGGTAAAAACAGCTCTCTACATAAAATATTTGTCCACATAATATTTACAACAAGAAAAAAAAAAAAACAAAAAAATGAACAAACCTCCTCATGGAGAGCTTTTCTTGACCTCCCCTGCGAGCGGATTCCACCTTGTCATTCGCTACTCAAGTAGAGGTGCTAACATGCAAATCACCATCCAACAGCCATCTTAGGCTCTACTCGACCAAAACTACCACCTATTAAGCACTACCAGAGTTTTCAACAGTCGCACCAGTATTATTTACATTTGAATCTCTTTTTCTAGCTCGACACAAAAAGGTCAGTGAAGCTTACCCTTTCCAAAAGGAATTTGGAAGATGGAATGGGTAAAAAATGTAATTGTCACAAAGAATAAAAAAAAAAATAAAAAAATAAAAAAACCTCTACAAAGATCAGTGAAACTTGAAAGGAATTTGGAAGATGGAATGAGAAAGAGACCATGACATGTCAATGCCATTAAAAAATCATAAATGTAATTGTCACCAAAAAAACACTCTAGAAAGGTCAGTGAAACTTGGCAATTTCCAAAAGAAATTTGGAAGATGGAATGAGTAGGAGAAATTCCACTGTTGGATTTTCTAATCTTATTCGACTAAAACTGGTTTTTTTAACTTAAAAATAAGACAATAAAAAAAAGAGAGGATAAATTATACTTCTAAGATGAAATTTAGATCAAATTATAATGGTGAAAAATATACTTTATCCATCTCAACCTTAAAAGCCCACTTGTTTGGCATAACAATTTTTGGCCTTTTATGGTGACACTATTGGGAACCTTCCAGCCTTTTTTATTTTTTATACTTTAATGTAAAATAACAAAATATAACCCTCATGAGAATGTATTATCATTCTCTTAATTGGGCAAAATGATAAAAATTTCAAACCACAATAGATGGACGAAAAGAGGACTAAAATTTAGGGTTGGGTCTTTTTTTCTCCTTTCGTGGCCAATTGGTAGTACTAAATGTGGTTGTCGCTTCTCTATGATTTGGATTAGAAAACTAAAAATCCCACCTTAAAACTGGATGAGAGTAGAGTGCTACAATTAAGACTGTGTTTGGTTGAAAATTTGAACAGAAATTTGAAAAGAAAAATGAAAAAATAAAATATGAATAAAATATACCTACATTTTACATAATTTCACATAACTTTTTTTTATTTCCCTTTTCCTTTCCCTTTCCTTTTTTCAAATGCTCCAACCAAACATAGCCTAAAGGAAACTTCGCATTTGTTCTATTGAAAATAACTCAAATAACAAAAAGAAGCCACGAGATTTTCCAAATCTTGGGCCAAAAAAACCCTCCAATTTCAATTTGGCCATTTCACCTTCATTTAGAATGTATGAAATGTGTTGGGGACTCTCTATAGCTCAGAATTCATTCTTTGGGATGAGCAAAAAGTCCCGTTGACACATCAAGCCACGGAAGAATGTACTTCTGGCAAAAACAGCTCTCTACATAAAATATTTGTCCACATAATATTTACAACAAGAAAAAAAAAAAAACAAAAAAATGAACAAACCTCCTCATGGAGAGCTTTTCTTGACCTCCCCTGCGAGCGGATTCCACCTTGTCATTCGCTACTCAAGTAGAGGTGCTAACATGCAAATCACCATCCAACAGCCATCTTAGGCTCTACTCGACCAAAACTACCACCTATTAAGCACTACCAGAGTTTTCAACAGTCGCACCAGTATTATTTACATTTGAATCTCTTTTTCTAGCTCGACCCATAATTAAACCCAAATTACTCTTGCTTGTGCTGTTTTTGGACCCCTTTAATGGGGTTACAGCACCAAAAGAACCCGATTCCATTCTTTTCACTTGCTGTTGTGGTGTGTCCATGGCCTGTCTCTGTGCTGCAATGTGTTTTGTACGTGATAACGGTTTCTTGCAAGATCTGTTGGAGCGAGATGGAGGATGGTGATTTTTGCCAGCAGAACCTTCTGTGCCTGTACTCTCTGTAGTCTTTGCTTTCATTTTATTATGTGGAGGACATCCCGGTGGAGCACAAGAACTCAAACTCAAGACTAAAGGACTAGGCTTTTCCTTCCCTTGGGCTTTTGCTCCGCACTGTTGATCATCAAAATCTGAATCTCTCTCAATTGTTTCTCTTGTGGTATTTGGGACCTCCTAGTAACAATTATAAACAGTTGGGAAAACAAGATTAACACTGTTTAACCGGGATAGATATGAGGAACTATGAAGCATGTGAATTGTGGACCATGCTCGATATAACATGATATAAACAGACTCTGCCAAACAAGTTCGATGAATGCCACAAATGCAAACTTTAGTACTTCTAATTTCTGGCTTTTGTTATTTGTTTCTGTTACATTCACGTAACCTTGTCAGGAACGAGAGGAAACAAGAACCAAGCAAACCTAATTTCGACCAAAGTAGTATAATTACATAGAATTTAATGTTAACAAATAGAAAAATGCATCTTTTGAAAATTAAACAAGAGGCACACTGGTCACTTAATTCAAGTGCAAACAACAATATATGTCAAAACACAAAAAGGAGCTTTCAGACTATCAAAGAATTTTCTGGAAAGCAATTTGTGAAGGATAGACTTTACAAGTTTGCAGTACTAAGAGAAGTTCTAATTCTGTGATTTTTGGACTGGCCTGACCAGTTTTGTTGTATGTGTTCTCTTGTTTGGTCAATAAAATTCACTTTACCCAAAAAAAAGACGTCGACTATTAGTAATGGAATTTAATGCAAGTGCCTTGGCTTTCATTCAACCAATTGAAAAAACCTTTAGGGTTCATCTGTTGGGAGATTTCTTGGGGCTTGAAAGGTTCAGATTGCTCACTGGGTTGGAGAAGGTAAGTTAGTCTGAGTCAACAAGTGGGCTCCTACAGTGGGCTGTGTCCTCCAGACTAAGAAAGACCAAATTAATTATAGAATATTATGACAGACAATGCCAGTCACTACAAATAAAATATAATGCACTACAATCAGTCTGGGTAAAAAAATATGGTGGATAACACATAGATATATGAAGAAATGAAATATGCATTGCATGAACTGAAAGATGCAGTACAGATACCTTATTTTGTATGTCCATGATCTGCTCAGAGTCAGATACTCCATCTCCTTCGGAGTCATCCATCTCCTCACACTCGAACTCTACATGTTCTCCAATTTCTTCCTCAGAGTCACTTAACTCTTCCTGTTCCATCACAATTTCTGGAAGAGACCGGTCGCCTTCATTGTTAATGTCAGTCATAGAAGTATTATTGCTTGATTCAACAAATAAATGGGCACCTGAATATTCACTTCGCTGATGACATGAACTTTTCGTGGCTTGAGTTTCCATGGCAGTTCCAGAACCTCGAACAGTTAAGTTCGATGTTGTTGAGCTGAGTTTGTTAACATCTCTACTTCCTATAGCTTTCTCCTTTCTGGATGAAAAACTTAGGTGAATGTCCAAGTCTAGTTCACTAGCTTTTTCGTTTGGACTGCCTGACTTAGTACAAGCAGCCGATCGATTGCTGGTGGCCCGTGACTCAGACTGGACAGCATTAAATGGGAGCTGAGCATTACTGCTTCTTAACGGTTCCAAATTAACAGATAGATCGGCAACTGAGTGTGCAGTTACTGAATCACCATTTGCATCATTGACTTTTTGCAGAAGCGGATGGAAGTCAATACCACCAGCCGGAGAAGTTGTTTCCTTCGACATTGAAGATTTATCAAAATGATTAACTGCTTGGTTTGCTTGGTGGTGAGGATTATATAAGAGACTGAGATTTAACTGAGGCTGGAATCGTGAAAAGAAATTGAAAGAACTTGAAGTGCTATTATAGCAGTTTAATTGGTAATATGGCATATGGCCATCTCCAGAGGATTTGAATAGTAAAGGATGCATCTGTAGATCTGAGTCACCTTTATCTCCTTCAACACATCTATCTCTAAGGACAAAAGCTTCCTGTTGATGCTGATTAGCATTGCTTTTGTTCTCTGTAGATTTTATTGGATGGCTGCTTCCTGAATTTGCAACACGAATAAGTGGCGAAACTACTTTTTCAGTTTCAGCAGCTGGAACCTTAGTAGATGCTCCACCCCGATAACTTTTAAAAGCAGACTGAGACATTACGCAGACAGATGGTGGAAGATTTACAGGAGGCAAATCTGGAGCTAACTGTACTAAGTGAGCACTGTTTGTTCTACGAGATCGATATGGCCGGGAGCAGAACTGAGATTTGGGAGGCCTCAAAGTCGTATCAGAAACAGCACGATTTGGCTCACCAACAGCTGCATAGTGTCTACTATGGGTTAAATGAGCTGGAAACTTGAGACCAATTTGGGGTTGAGATCCTCCAGAGCCACTATTATTTGTTTGTACCATGACACGAGGACCCCCTTGTGACAATAAATCACTAGGTTGGCTTCTTTCTCTATGATTTGAGGAAGGAAGCCTAGAGGGAAAGGGAAAGGAGGTACCAGGCCTCCAATCTGCCAAAAATGCCTCATGAACATAAGTTTCATCTTCATTATCCAAGCAATCATCTCCGCTATTATTTTCCCCACCAGCATTATCAGTTTGACAATCCTGCAAGTCAATAAAAAATGTATAACAAGGTCAAAGCATTGATTACAAAAGATCTCATCCCACTGCAAATAAGGCCGAACAAGAGCACAATTATAAGGATCATGAGCAAGTCCTAACCTCTAGGCAAACACAATACATCACCCCACTCAGCCATGAATGTATTTATAGTCATGTAAGATTAGATAATCTACATACTTATCTAATAAACCAGATACACAAAAATACTACAGTGAACGACACTATAATAAACAAACAAGCATCATAATTTCTGAGTTCAGTTTTAATTATGGGGCTTTTGAAAATTTGTAGTTTATCTAGTCAAAAGTTTAATTTCATTGTCCAACCCATTCAGCAAGACTGTCATACATGGGAGGATGATAGAAAATAAATCAAGTTCAAGTCCGTCAAAGACTATTCTGAGCTCAAGCCAAGTCCAAGTTAGGCAACCTCAGCTAGCTTATATCAGGTTTACTTGCATGTCTGTGTTATAGCACTCACATATCATAATAGCCATTCAGATGGTTCAAAAAATAAGCTTACCTCTTTTTCAGATGAAGTTTGCCAACTTGGCGAAGCCGCAGGTTTGCACTTTCTTCTATTTGATTCATATAACCTTCGCTTCTCCTTTTTATCTGCAGTTGTTTTATATGACTTCTGAGTTCCAGTAGCAATGCGCCACTGTCGGGGTAGTAAGGACGGATCTCGATATGGGACAACAAATTTCCACACAGACATCCAGTCAAGCTTAAAAACCTTTAGTCCCTGAATGATTTAGGTTATACACATGAATGAGACAGAGCAAGCATGAGAAGATGAATTCTCAAATAAATAAATACAAAAGATGCCAAAATAAATTGACCTCTTGAACACGTGCTATCTCTTCTGCAGTCAAGGGGGAGCTTTTCATTCTACGAACTGCCTGCATGATTGTAAAAGCCTCACAATATTTTAACTAATGAAAAGTAGTGAGCCCATAATCAAAGTGCCTATATGATAAACATATCCAGGTCCACCATTGCTGCATCTTATAATCTATTAATAAATTAGAATAATCTTTAGATCATCTATTGCAATATTTTGTCCAAAATATGACATCAACTCGGATGTTTCAGTATTCTGATACCTTGAATATCCTCTGGACCACTTACCATGATTTCAGGGACTGCTCAAAATTAGGCATTTTGTGAAATACATTCCCAATGAAATTCCATCAGACTGAAATGCAAAATGGAGTAAGGTAATTCTATTTGGTAAATATGATAGGGATATTTACATACCTTGATTGGATTTTCTGGTGCTTTAGAAGATGAACGGTTTTTCTGTCGAACAAAAATCTGTAACAAAATTAACACTTCTTAGAAGTCACCACAGCAGAGATGATGAATTACAATAATATTCCACCTCAACAATTTCAATTTTAAGAATAAAAAGTTGGAAGAAAATTCAAGAGAGAACAAAAAATGAAGGGAAAAGGAAAAAAAAGAAGGCAATGTACTTAATCATTAGCATGATAGAGAAATGGAGCAGCAACTCTGGATTGGAAGTTCTTGGAATAAAGATAGCACACAAAATGGTGCAAGATTCAAACTTCAAAGAGTTTGTACCATTTTAAGTGCTATGCATAGGGCATGTTTTTTGCCTGAGGGAAACCAAGTCACTAATTCCAATTGCATGTAGTTCAGCACACTGCCAAATGTGCTCATCAACCCCATGCATATTTGCATATTGCAGACTGGCAATTTCCAGACACATGCCAAACCAAAATAGCAATCTGGAACTGACAGCTGGCATGTAGGTGATGCACCCAAACTTCATATGCCTAGATCTTAACCCAAAATGGTCTGAAATTTGAAGTTAGAAAGATGCTGAAACTGGGAAGTAGTAGAACAACATGGCTTACCACTGAATCCTGAAATTGGAAATTTGTTGTAAATTTTATCTTAACAGACGAACTTGTTTTAAATTTTGAGTTTTGAAAGTTTAGCTACCTCAAGTTTTCAGCACTAACGCAGATTTAGAATTTTTCAGTACCTAAATGCTCAGTTTTATTAAAAGAAACTCTTAAGTAAACAATACACTATTGAATTGCAGCAGGGAAGAAAAACCCAATCAGCATAGTCAAGTCAAAAGGGAAATTTTTTTTTTTTAAAAATGAAAATGAAAAACTTTAGGAGCTTCATACAATTTCATATGACAAAAACTGTGCTATGCAGTATATGCAATGCTAAGTCCACAAAAGAAATTACCTGGTGCTTAGTTTTACAAGGAAGAAATCGTTGTTGAATTGCTTTCCAATCTGTATTATATTCCATCAACCCCAATGCCAGTAATCTACAACACAATACCAAATAAACAGGTGAGCTTCCACAGGTATTCCAACAAATAAGTAGGATAGAATTTCACAAGTATGGAGCATTGCTAAAGGTTACAGATTGAAATGTGCCAAAATTATGGCCATGGAGCAATTAAGTAACGTGACATTCAACATAGGACTAACCTACAAAGCAAATCAATACTGCAGAGTAAAAACACTACAAGGAATCACTGTCATAAATAACGAAAAACAGTTTCACTTCTTTATGTTCCACATAAGAAAGTTTCATTCTTTCAAATTCTGAGGCATATGCAGCCAATTAAGCCTGACTTGATGACCACTACAAAACTATAACACCAATACTTTAAACTTCCAGCTAAGATGCAGATACATTTTGAGAAATTTGGATCAGAGCTTCTTCACACTGAAACTATGCTTCCACTAAGATGAAGGCAAATTAACTAATTGACATTGCAAAAAATCAATATTGCATACGAGATAAGCATTATTCCTTGGAGCATAAGGACTAACTACAAAATCATTCCACGTGGGTTTATAAGAAAGCCATTCATTTGCATAACTGGGAGCTGAAATCCACTGGATCCACTTCATGGCAAAGGGAAATTATGGTTGCGTTTGGTAGAGTTTTCTAAATATGATTTGAAAATAGAGTTGTATTTTGAGTTTGTGAGTTTTGAAATTATGATTTGAGTGTAGAAAATTTGTTTGGTGAAAGAGTTTTGAAAAGAGTTTTGAAAAGAGTTTTGAATTGAGTTGGGAATTTTTGATGTGACAAATGCTATTTGATACAAAAACTTTTAACTCATAACCAAACACATAACTCAAAATTCTATTAAAACTCATAAAAAAAAATTAAAAATTTAGAAAATATTTTTTATTGAATATATAAAAATTAACACGTGTCAATTGCAAAAAAAAAAAATAATACACTGTTCCGGTCAACCGGCCGGACAACCGGTGGGACGACCGGTAGCCCAAAAATTTCCAGCCTCCGACCGCGTTTTCAAAAGTGAGTGTGGAATTAATTTTTGAAAATCCTAAACAAACATTATGTTCAAATGAAGCTCTGGAACTAACTTTCTAGAGCTTCACCAAACAGAGCCTATATATTTCCTTCAAGTTCTTGAACATAATCCAAAAGAGCATTTGCACAAAATCTAATTATAAAATGAACTCTATTAAGTCCTTTTGAAACTAATTATTTCTTGGTTTTACGTTTGTAGTGCTAGGAAACAAACACAAAAAAAGAGGCCAAAATGAGTTTAACAGTTGATGATGATGCAGATATTAGCAAGAAAACAGGGGCCAATTGGGAATCTTGTATAAAGCATGCTTGTTACCGTACATAATCAGGTTTGAACCTAATAATTTTTTACGTTAATTGTAGGTTATGCAGGTATAATTTTATTAAGTGTTAAAAGGTAAATGCACCTTACCAATTGCAAAAGTTGATAGATATGAGTTGTGGCATGGAAATCTTAATTTGGGTTTGTCATTGGTTATTCATTTGGAATCTTTAGTATGTTTACAATGCTTCTAGAAATGGAGTTCTCAAAGCTTTCTGTTTATGATTAGAAGTCCCAATCCTGGTAATTACAAATATCTTTATTGTGCTTTTTGCATAGTAACATAGTCCAGGCAGATAAGAACCATTTGATCCATGATAAAAGTAACTCTACAAAACTAAAATGGGGCTTGTGATTGATTTCAAGAAGAATTCATTCAACCAATTTAAACTAAGTGTGGTAGAATAATAAAAATTAATAATTAAATAAAACTTACTCATCTTCTGCATCTGTGAAAAGAACCCTGTTTGCAACAGGTGCCGGGGGTGGCTTATGTGGAAATAGGTCTGGATTAAACAGTGGAAAGAATCTTTGTGATAACTCAACAATTTCCTTCGGAACTAGAGCAATTGATTGTTTCTTGGTCCTTTCAACAAGTGCAGCAGCCAATGTCTTTTTAGGTGGTTGAACACCAGCAGAATATGGCGGCACCTTTGCAATTGGCAGAGTGGTCCCTCTTAGAACTTCGGCATTATCTTCAGCAAGAGACTCAGAACTGTGAAAGGGGAACAGGGGTTCCTTTTTAAAACGAGTATCACAATCAGCTTGGATATGTAGCCTCTGATACCTTTGCACAGCTGTCAATAATTCCGAACAATGGTAAGCAGAAATGATCAAATAACTACTGAAACACAAGTATTTAATCCCTTCTACATGACATACCGATAGACACGTCATCCATATATTTTCCAACCAAATTAAGCGGAGCTACATCCAGAACAGATAGGATGGGCACATTTACAAACGGGGCCCACAAAGCTCTATCAGAAGTTTGAAAGTGACCCTCTTGTCCATTAAAACCATTTCGAGGTATTTCTTTAGAAGGAGAAATTACGTCAGGAAGCGGCCCTCTGTTAGTTCCAGAGGAGCAATCTCTCTGCTCATCAAAGGAACAGGCTGACCCAGAGGTGCATGGTGCTGTTAATGATTTGGAAATTCCTTGTCGCACTGATGGATGAATATATGGAGGGCAAAAGCAAAAACAAGGATACGGCACCCTTCTCCATGACATTACTTGATCACGTTTGTGAAGCATCTCTGAAATCAATTCCTGAACTTGGGAGGCAATGTGGTGTCGAGAAGGCTCAAGAACGCAAAGAGAAAACACCTGAATAAGAAGTTGCACATGCTCGTGTATTAAACAATGCAACTGGCCCAGTTGATGTGCAGTAAATCCATTTATAAAACCATCATGTCCTGAGAAAGACAAACAACGTTGAGCAGTCTCAGGTGCTAACACAGGGAAAGTTGAAATAGGTGCATTGGGTAAGAGCGGGCGCAATGGCCTATTTCCCTGTCCCAAAAGCCTATTTTTCTGTTGGACAGATGCTTTTCGGCGTCTATTTTGCCTAGTCTCAGGGCGTCGACCAGCTGCCTCACGCTCTTCTTGGTTGTCACCCCTTGTGTTTTCATCAAGGTCACTCTCAAGCGCCTCTTCAATTTCTATTTCAAAGTCAGCATCATTTTCTTCATCTTCATCATCAACAATTTCATTTCCTTGACTAACCTGACTATCACCATCTCCACCCTGCAAAACAGCTGTGAGAAATTTCCTATACTCTTCTTCGTCATCGACATTTTGAAGATCATCATCATCATCTGTTTCTTGAAGAAAAGTCTCAAGTTCATCAAGTGTAAAACTAGCAAGTGAATAGCGGGCCCTCGTGCGCTTGCAGATGGCATCCTCATCATCTATATCCATAATTGGCTCTCTAGAATATGTTATATCTCCAACGATAACATCATTAACAATATCAATTCCACTGCCTGAATCATTCTCCTTTCTATGAATTGTTCTATTTTCAGGCTGAGATATCAAAACTGCTTTTCTCTTCTTGAATCTTGTGGGACATGATTTTTCTGATTCTTTTTCACCTGTTTCTCCAGATGAAATGGCAGTTTGCATCACAATCTCCTCACCATGCTCTGAATCTCCAAGGGCATAGTCTTGCACCTGACCAGGTGGTATTGATGAAAAATTAATAGCCAAGGCTACAAATGTGTTTCCCATGCTGTCAGCAATATCAGCATCGAAAACTTCAATTTCAGAGCTCAGGCTTGAAGAAGCTTCCAGAGATGGGGATTCTTTTAAAAAGGGGTTAAAATCTACATCCTCTTCCTCTTCCTCACTCTCTTCCACATCCTCATGTTCCAAATGGCTTTCACTGCAATTGGATAAGCTTGGATCCACAGGGAAACAATTTTGATGACTGAGGTTCCCAACTTCAGTTGATAGTGCCTTTGAAGGTGAGGACATCTTGAACAAAGGATACACAGTAACAGCTAAGGCTTCAAGAAGTTTAGACCCCCCAAAAGTGACAACAATCAAATGACTACTAGCCACCCTGAACAATAGTAGAAAGCAGATCTCAAAAACAAAACATAAAAAATTTGCTCAGAAAAATATTAAACAGCAATCCATTCATACAAGCAGAAAATATGAGTGTTTATTTCTATAGCTTATCGACGTTAACGTCGACAGAGCAAGAACTGTGAAACAGCATAATGCTTCATGAACATTAAATGGAATAAGCATTCTCTTTTATATTAAATGGAATGAGCATGCTTTTCTACATCCTTAACTATAGCGTTAACTTCCAACCCCCATCCTGTGATTCTAAATCAACATCTACTCAACCACAATAAGAATACTACTGAAGCCACAAGCATAATACCACAGCTTTGTCCAAGGCACAATAAGTTTTATCTAAATCTCAAAAATTAAAGAGAAATATAAAACCAGCAAAAAATTCAAGGCCGTAAACATGGGTCTTGGTATCTGACATATGGATGAGGTGTATGACAAGGTGGTGGGATCAGGAAGAAAATCTATGAAGAATAATTACCAATTAGAAATTTTAATTTCATTCAATGAAAATAAAAAAGGTCATGGAGATAAACAATGTTCAATTAAGCAAGACTTTGATACTGAATTGGTGTAGAACCAGAGAAGAGAAGAGAGACAAGGATTATCCAACAAGGAAAACAAATAGAACTAAAATCCTAATGCCATTAAAATTCATAAATAAACTAAAATTTCTAATAAGTAATTATTCTTCATCCGTTTACTTCCCGATCCCATCACCTTGTCACACACCTCATCTATATCTCAGATACCAAGACCAATGTTTATGTCCGTGACTTCTGACTACTGGGACCAACAACTTCATCTAAATCCGTAGGAACTAGTATACCATGCTTTATCTATACCAACACATCAGGTTCACACATCAACCTGTATACCATACCATCTCATGCCACCCAACACCCCCCTCATCATGCCCAAACACAAGCCATACCACTAAAACAGCCCCCATAGACCTATCAAGTCACCACTTCAGACCTGCTTAGCCACACAATTCAAGAAATCACACCAGCTCGGACTCTGATCTCAAACCCAGTAGCAAACCCAAAAAACAACCAGATCAATGGCAGCAAATTTTGAAACAACCTACAAAGATAAATATATACATATACATTCCCACACCACATATATACATCTATATATAATAAGATATGTTTGGGTTGAGTCCATCACCCTACCTCAGAAAATCAACAGGAAGTCACCGGAAACTCAAGAAAAGTCGCCGGAGAAACAACCTCTAGTCACCATCGTTTGCCGCCACCGCTTCTACATGCCATGACCCCTGCAATCCTCCTCCCATGGCTGCCACTGCAACCCCTTTTCTTCTTTTTGGCTTTTCTCTCTCTATGTGGCTGGGCAATAAATGAACTCAGCCCTAGACCTCCCTAGCTTCGAATCAGCATTGACCAAGTCAGGTTTGGATTAAAATTTAAACCTACCTGAAATATAAAATTTTGTTTCATGGATTAAATTGATACAATGAAATATAAGGATCACAACGTCACAGGGCACATACATCAGAGCAAGGTTATGAAACCTGGACCTTTAAGCAAACCAGCGAATTACAGGATCAACCAGAATCGAACAGTGGCATCGTTATTATTTCAACAAATATATTAAACAATATGCATAAATAAAAGAATATGGATATTTAAAATTAAAATTAAAAAAAAAAACTAAAAACTAAATTTTCTTAAAAACTCGTTCAATTGTTTTCTTTATTTGTATAACAAAAAGCCTCATAAAAGCAGGTCTAAAGTCTCAAACTATGAAGCACGGACACGGACACGCATACGGACACAGACACGGGACACGGCAATTTCTAAAAAATGGATACACGAACACGGCAGGGGACACGGCAAATTTTTTAATTTTTTTATAAATATTTTTATTTTAATGCACATTAATTATTTTATTTATTTATTATATTTTTTAAATAATGTGTTCTAATTAATTTTTTTATTTTATTTTACATATGTATTTATTTATTTATTTATTAATAAGTATATATTATTTTATAATATGTATTATATATTATCTTATAAGTATATTTATGTTATATAATAACTATTATATAATATATAATTATAATAGTTATTAGTTATAATATATAATAATAATAATAGTTATTATAATAGTTATTGTTATTATAATATAATAATAGTTATTATAATAGATAATAGTTACATATATTATACTCCTATATGGATAAAGACGGGAGAGACAGAAGAGACAAAGGGAGACAGAAGCAAAAGGGAGACAGAGGGAGACCACCGATCGCGATCAGCGAGAGAGAGGAGACCAGCGATTGCGCGATCGCGATCAGCGAGAGAGAGGGAGACAGAAGCGATCGCGATCGCAAGGAAGGGAGAGAGAGAGAAGGCGAGAGAGAGCTCTGCAAATGCGAAGCTGAAGGCGAGAGAGAAAGCTCTGAGTTGAAGTGGACTGGATCGTCGAAATGGACTGGATGGAAGTCGATTGCCTCGAGATCGAAGGCTGAGAAGTCGCTAACCAGGTTTGTACTCATTTACTCTTCTCCCATGTCCCATGGCGAGTCCAGATTTGGACACACGTGTCTCTGCCGTGTCTCCGCCGTGTTCCCCGCAAAAAAATTAATTAAATGAAGGAAACACACTAGATGCCGTGTCCCGTATGTGTCCCCGACGTGTCCCCGTATCCGACACCGCCACGGCTTCCATTTTGGCGTGTCCATGCTTCATAGGTCTCAAACAAATTCCATATCAAACAATGGAAAATTGGAGAGATATAAGTTAAAGTAGCTAAATGAATACTCAAAGTTCAAACCCCTCAAGCATTAAATTACAGCAAATTACTATGTCCATGTTCATATAGGGCTTGTTTGATTAGCAAGTATTAATAGCGAGGGGATTAACAATCTATGGGATTATTATTTTGCAATAGATATAAAACCTCATAATCCCAATTATATGCATGGTTTGTGTTATTATTAGTTGTAAGGTTAAAAAATTCATCAATTATGTTGGATAGAATGACTATTAGAATCTAATTATGACTATTGGAATTTAATCCGAATAATAAAAATCTCAATCCTATGCTATAGTCCGCCTAATCAAACAAGCCCATAAGATTTTGTTTTATTGGAATTGAAAACCTAAATGTCAGTGTTATAGTCTCCATAAAATCTCTACAAAATCTTTACTTTCCCAATCAAAATTGAGAAAACGAATACATAAGAAGAAATTAGGGATTAGGGCATGAATCAGAGGGGGAGAGCGATGGGTACCGGGAGGCTGGTCCGCCAGAGAAGGAATGATCGTTGTCTCTTGGACTCTATTAGAGAAAGCCACAAGAGAGAGAGAGAGAGAGAGAGAGAGAGAGAGAGAGAACCCTAGGCCCCAAAACGTGAAACTGCATCGGTGTGTTTAGAACCCCGACGGTTTTCGTTAACTGGCACCAGTTTGACCCGACAGACAGTCTAACCGCAGTTCACTAGCTTTTTTAATAAACAAAGTTGCTAGGTAGCCCAAAAGGATGGTGGCCCGAATGGCTGAAAATTATTTTCCCTCCTAAAACATGATGTGCGTGGAACCCACGTGTTCTGGTTTGGAGAACAAAGAATTGAAAAATAAAATAGAAAAGAGAGGAAAGAACAGAGAGAGAGAGGGAAACCAGACGAGCAGGACTTCACCGACGAGAACGACGACCCCCGACCTGGGTGTTCATTGACGACCACCGACCTAGTGTTCACCAGTGACCATCGCTGACCACCGTTCACCTCTGTTAAACATCTATTAAACAGACCCTCTATTAAAACTCGTAAGATTAGGTAAGTTATTGTTCTGTTTTTTTTCTTCTTTTTTTTTTTGTGCATCTAAGATGCATTTGTGAGAGAGGCAATTTTTTGCATATGCCGATTTGTGTGATGTGATGTCTGTTAATTTTTTTTGGTTATTTTGGAATCAGACCCTTTGTTAAACATCTTCCATTGTATTGATGCATTCCAATAGTTTGATGAAAGTCCACATAGAAAAATTATGCCTTATGCTTTGGGAAGTGAAAGAAAAATGAAATCTTGTCACTACATTCACTTACACTTTATTTTCTGTCTGATTACTGGTTATGTAGTCTGAATTTTGGTTTCAAGCTACCCGCTTCAATGGGCATTGATTCAAACAATCCTTCATTGAATAGGACTGAGGAAGTTGAAGAAGCGGAGAACAATCCATCATTAAATGATATTGGTGAAACTGAAGAACCGAATAAGGGAATGTGTTTTAGCTCAAAGCAAGAAGTATACATTTTTTATGCAAAATATGCGAAACACCTTGGATTTGCTGTAACTTATAGAACACAAAATATTGGACAAGATGTGGAAATAAAATATTTTGGAATTGAATGTACTCGGGCACGCAAGAGAACAAAACGATTAGAAGTACACCCTCTCGAACCATCTTTGTCATCATTCATTGCATGTAAAGCAAAGGTTAGAGCGACTCTACAAAAGGATGACAGGTTTAAATTAACCACAGTTGTACTTGAACATACGCATGACTTGATTCCTAGTGACTAACGGCATTTTGCAATGACTAAGAGAATTCTTACTCATGTGAAGAGAAAACTAGAAATAAACGATGAAGCAGGGATAGGGGTGGCTAAGAATTTTCATTCTATAGTTGTTGAAGCAGGGGGGTACGAGGCATTAACATTTGATGAACGAGATGCAAGAAATCACATTGAGAGTATGAGAAGACCGTCTATAAATTTGAAATACAAAACAAAAAATGCAGGACCGTCTATAAATTTGCATTCACTGTCAGGTTGCATTCACTGTAAGGCCATTTATCATGTATTAGACACATACACAAATTCTTTGCCTAAATAGTCAATGTAAATCCACATACACAAATTCACCATTATCATGTTGGGCCAAAAGATTTAGCTGCAAAAGTTAACCATTCACAAATTGACAAGACTTAGCAGAAAAAGTTTACCATTCACAAATTGACAAGACTTGGTAGAAAAAGTTCACCATTCACCATTTCACCACCATTCACAAATTCACAAGATTTAGCACCAAAAGTTGTTGGGGCAACATTCACCAGCAAAGCCACTACCAACAAATGGTCAGGACAAACTCAGCAGCGATACAATATTTAGCAACAAAAATTATTGGGGAAAATTTCACCAGAAACCAACATTTAGCAGCAAAAATGATTGGGGAAAAATTCACCGGAGAACATATATACATAGAATACGGAAGAAAACCCTAAACAGAGTTGTGTGATCAAACCGTAGTTTCGTGATCCACAGGTTAATAGAAATTATTGGGGCAAAATACAAAACTCTCAATCATCAAACCCTAGTTTTGTGATCCACAGGCTAACTGAAATAATTGGGGCAAAATACAAAACCCTCAATCATCAAACCCTAGTTTTGTCATCCAGAGTTTACCTGAGATTCGAATGTATTCTGGTCAGTAATCCGGCAGGGAGATAATCGGCTGTGAGAGTCGCTCGAATGAGAGGAGTATCCCGCTGACCACCGAGCACGATGACAGTCCTTTCCACAGTACAAGTTTCCGGCGTCGTTTGGGAGGAGAGAGAGAGGTGGTGATAGACTCGAATGATTCGGAGAGGTAGTCGGAATCTCGAATGGTGAGAACGATGACAGACAGCGAGACAGAGAGAGTTCGGGCACAACACTGAGAAAGCAGAGAGGTCGAGATAGAGGTGTTATGGGCGCGTGAGCCCACGCTTTCGGACCATTCGAGCCCAAAATATTCGAGCCCCAACGCATTTTTCTTTAACCGGTTTTGTATTTTTGTCTTTGTTTTGGAAAATGTCTCGTAACTCAAATTTTGTGGCTCAAAAGTGACTCAAATGGCTAAAACGACGTCGTTTTGGCCATTTTTATGTTGTTCTGTACTCAAAACGACGTCGTTTTGGCCTTTTGAGCCACAAAATTTGAGTTACGTAGCATTGTCGCTTTGTTTTTTCAACAATGCTAAAGAGTCATAATTTTTGTGGTTATAATGGTTCAAAACTGTTAAAACGACGTCGTTTTGGATGTAAAATATGCCAAAACGACATCGTTTTGACAGTTTTGAGCCATTATAGCCACAAAAATTGTGGCCCTCAAAAATTTTCTTTTTTTTTTGGGGGGTTATGAATCGGAATGGGAGCATGGGGGAGCATGGTTGGAGGTTCAACTGGTCAAGTTCGACCGGTTTAGTTTGAAACAAAAAATTTATGTGACATTTAAAAAAAATTAAATCATAACAAAAAATTTAGTAATTTTTAATATTTTTTTTTAGCAACCTTATAACTTTTTTAAGTGGTTTTCAAATGGATTGGAACATGGTTGGAATCTAACTGGGGGCAGAGGGAGGGGGTTAAAGCATCGGTAATGGTTTATTAGATTTTTCATCAAATTTGAGTAAGAAAAAGACGATTTTCTCTATTTGATATCGTCTATTCCAACGGAGAAATTTGACTTTTCATCAAATTACCGATTGACTGGGCAGACGACCGGCTAGTCGATCAGTCAATGCAAAAAAATGAAAAACCTAGTTATGAAACAATTGGGGTTGTCGTGTTGTGTTGGGGCTGTTCTAAAACAATTCAAAAAACCTCACTCATTCTGTTTCTCTCTTTATAATCCTTTTACAGACAAATCATTTTTATCATACTAGCATCAACTCCTTCCTTCTCGCTCTTCACTACATCAAACTTGAGTAGAAATTTATAGATGTAGGAAGAAAGATTTAGTTTTTGTTTATCGATTTCGGATTTAATGGAGTTTCTGCTTCTGGGTTTTTGATTATACATCATACAGGGACTTATATGTGTTTGTTTGTTTGATTTTTGATTTCTTCTTCAGCTGTGCTACTGAGGTATACTGTTGATCTTTCTTTCTTCCCTTATTTTTATTTATTTATTTTTACTAAGAAAACAAAGAGGAGGTCGACCTCCTAATGTAAAATTTTCACAAAATTTTGTTTAAGGTGGACGTCTGGCCGGTCGTCAGGTGGATCCACACTTAACGGCTAAGTGCTGAAAGGTGCAACACATTTTCAGTTTGGCGAAAATTTGGGATTGTTCTCAATTTCATATCAGTTTGATAAAACCGTTGGAGTAAAAAAAAAACTATACTTTTTCACCAAATTCAAATTTGGTGATACATTTGCTTAATCGTTGGAAATAGTCTTAAGGGTCTTGACCCTTCTAAGATTTTGCAAATTTTGAACTTTTGTATGTATGTTATTTTAATTTTTTTTGTTTATTTTTTTTTATATTACATAGTGGCCTCCCCAAAATTTAATATAACAAATTTGTAAATTTTATAATGTATTAAAGTTGCCTTTCAAAATTTAATAACTTGTGTAATCGTCCTCTAAACTTTTACAATAATATTGTGGCGGTGTTTGGCAACAATTTTTTTTGGGGTTTTTTTTTATATTTTTTTCACTAAAAGACAATTTTTTTGCAAAACCAAAAAAAAAAACAAATCCAAACAAAATATCACATCAAACCCTATAATCATTTCATTTTTTCTCTTACAAACATCACATCCAACCACAAAAAAACCCGACTATTTTCCCAAATACAAAAAAAAATTTCTTCAATAATATCCTATAACTAAAAAAACCTACATAAAAATCCACTTCCCAAACACCCACTATGATGACTATAGTTTGTTCTCATATTTTGTTTATATGTCAACATTATATTGGTAGCAAATATGAGTAATGGAACCTATTAAATCAATGTAGTGTTGTCACAAAATGTGATAAATAAATAATCATAAAAAAAGACAATCATCCTAACATTATTAAAAAAGGAAAATGTTTCGTAGCTCAAATTTTGTGGCTCAAAAGTGGCTCAAATGGCCAAAACGACGTCGTTTTGGCCATTTTTATGTTGTTCTGTACTCAAAACGACGTCGTTTTGGCCATTTGAGCCACTTTTGAGCCACAAAATTTAAGCAACGTAGCATTGTCGATTAAAAAAATTAAATTCGGGCCATGTTAAAAGGCTATTGGTAATCACATGTTTAAAAAACAACTTGCTATAAATAAATAATATAATTTACTTAATTGATTTGAATTCATATTTAATGGAAATATATATATATATATATATATTTATTATAAATAATTAAATTTTGATAGAGAAATAATATCCTATAAGTTATTGAATTGCATCAATTGTGAATTTTATGGACTTAAGATATTGTGTAATATTGTGTAATTCATCTTCCCCAATTTGTTACATTCTCAGACAACCCTCATTGGAAAGGCTCAACAAATGCTAAGTTTTTCTGTGGGGGCTGCGTAAGATCTAATTGCATCTCATGCTCAGGATCATGATATGGTTCATTTGAGTTGGATTTGGAAGTTTAAAATCCCCCAGAAACTTCAGAGTTGTTGAATACTTTTGTTAGAAAAAATGATTTTATGATAATTTTAATGTGAAATTAAAGTAAGTCCCAACTATTGATTGAGGTGGAATCAAAATGAGTTTAGATTTTTTATAACAAAATTTTCACATCACAAAAAAAATGACAAAAAATCATTAAGAATTGAATGAGAAATTGTCTCATAAAATTAGCCTCATGAATGAGATATTGAGAATTGTGTATAACTACCAATCCCACATTGATTGTAGAGGAAAGTATTGACGAGTATTTAAACCTCAAGATTTTGATAAGGGCATGAGTCCTTTGAGACATCCAAATTTTTCGAAGAAAGGGTATTATGGATGCTTCAAGGATAGGCTTGGGCCAGAATTATGGTCAAAGTTAGTTATACAAAAATTGCCACATGCGCGCATCGCCTGTCCGCCCAGACCGGGTCCGTGGATCATGGATCTTGTGGACTAGGCCGGATTGGTGGTCCACCAACCTAATCTTTTTGGGTCAAGTTTGTTTGGTAACTGCAGATACACGCGCACATTGCCTGTGTAGGTCTAGGTCTAGGTCTGAGTCCGGGTTTGTAGGTCGTGGGATTTGGGCTTGAGACTTAAGGCTTGCTGGAATGGGTTAAGTTTGGGCTGGGCTGGATTGGTGGTCCACCAACCTAATCTTTTTAGGCAAAGTTTGTTTGGTGGCTGTAGATACACGTGCGTGTCACCCACCTAGGTCTTAGGTTTGGGTCCGGGTCTGGGTCCGAGTCCGTAGGTCGTGGGATTTAGGCTTGAGGCTTGAAGTTTGCTGGATTGGGTTAGGTTTGGGCTGGGCCGAAGTGGTGGTCCACCAACCTAATCTTTTTAGGCCAAGTCTGCTGCAGATATACACACGTGTATATTGAGTATATAACTCATGTACTTATTTACCCATCAGTTTTTTGTGCATTACTCCAGCAGTTTTGTTGGAGTAATGGCCTGCATTTGGTGCCAACCTTGATGGCTGGAGGCTCCTCCTCTGTCCCCTGTTGTATATAAAAAGAGGCCCATCTTCCTTGATTCGTTATAGAAGTTTTTGGCTTCAAGATATACAGTCAGTTTGCTTCTGTCTATAATTTTTCTTCCTGTGTGAGAAAGTACTGCCATTGTTAGTTCGCCAAAGCCAACAGAAGGTGCTTCTGCATTAGCTGGTCTAAACCGTTGTATCCTAGGAGACAGAAGTCGACATACCTCCAGCATCCACGGTGAGATGGCTTGTAACGCCCCAATTTTTATACCTAAATGACAATACAATAATCATGGCCCTTTTAAAGGAAAACCAATTATACAATTCCACCGCTTACATTTCTTAATGTAAATAATTCCTCATGCAGTAATACATTAGTCCAACAAAAAGTAATTAAACAAATAAATACCCCCAAGGGTTTACAAGTTTCCAAGGCTTAAGCCCGGTTACACAAAACGGTTATTCAAACCCACATATACAAAACCCTTAGCTTACAAATAAAAGCACAGCAAATGAGAACCTTGAGCTCTCAATACACACACTTTTCCACACCCTCAGTTAGGCGGATTCACCACGTCTTTTCCTGTACAAAAATCCCGTAAGGTGAGCATAAAGCCCAGTAGGAAATCCTTAACAAAGTATATACATTTTATACAAGTCTCAAGAGATGAATGCATATGCCATGTCATGCCCTTTTGAAAATAAAACACATCTTCATCTTTTGAAAACCATCATACTCAGTGATGCCATGGAATTTCCAACTGTTCAACATTTATCAATTTTATTCAAGGGGCGGTAAATACAACTCTGGTAATCCCTAGGTCCGTGTCTGCAAGTAGCCTATACAAGTACTACCAATTTGTCATTTTTACCAGTATTAATTGGAAAGCTCGAGACCTATCAGCACGGTTTTCTGGTCTTTTACCAAGGACACAAATGCCAACTTAATCAATTTCATCTATACCACCTTTCAAGACTTACCACCGTATTTATCCAAAACCATTTCATGAAAACTTATTTCTCAACATTCTTTTCTCAATGCAAAGTTTTTAAATCAAATTTCAAAGCTCTTCATTATCAAATGAATTGATATGTCAATGCAATGATTAATAATACAATACAATATTTCTTCCACTTTCAACACTTCCACACAATATTCCCATTGTGATCATCCAATTTCAAACCATTTTCCAAGAACATGGAGAACATGCAAACATGCATGGAATTCAAATCATTTTGAAGCTCCAATTTGATGCTCTAAGGAGCCAATTCTTTTCAAAACATGGTGAAATCATGGACTTAAACATAATTATGAACATGCATGTAACCTTTTGCCATGAAAACAACTCAAACATCTACAATTCAAACATGCATGCATGAATTATGCTCTATATCAACATGTATGAACTAAAACATGACTTAGTTCTACAATGAAACATGAATCATGCAAGAATCAACTTTAAGACACAATTAAGAGGTTGAAACCCTTACCTAAGTTTTGTATTCAAGGTTTAGGAGTCCAATTTAACAATTTACACTTCAATTCCAAGCAATTCAAGCCAATTCAACAAAATGAACTCAAGTCTCTCCTATCTCCTCTCTTGGTCGGCAAGAACAAGGGAAATGGCTGAGCAAATGTTTGATCTAGGTGTAAATGAGGCTCAAGTATATGGTATTGAGTGGGCCACTCATGTGGCAAAATGGTAAATAAATCAAACTAAGTGATTGATCAGTATTTAATCTAATTTAATCATACCTAACAGTTTTCAGATAATTATACCATAAAATCACATTAATCCTAAGGATCATCAAACATCAATCAATTTCCGGTTCGGCCGCCGACAAGGCATTCAATTAGCAGTTTAAACATAAAACGCGAACAGATCAAATAATCAATCAAACAGATAGAATACAAATTAACATGCACACTCAGTCAATTCGGTTCCAGTTTTCAGTCAGTCAGTTCAGTGCTTTAACCAGTCCATTTATCAGTCATAATCAGTTCAGTTTAACGGTAATCAAAGTTTATCGGTAATCAATCAGTCATAAATCGGTAAACAGTATGAGGGTTGTTACAGTTCGGGTCCAAGTCCGTAGGTCGTGGGATTTAGGCTTGAGGCTTGAAGTTTGCTGGATTGGGTTAGGTTTGGGCTGGGCCGAAGTGGTGGTCCACCAACCTAATCTTTTTAGGTCAGGTTTGTTTAATGGTTGCAGATATACACACATGTGTATATAGAGTGTGTAACTCACACACTTATTCCCCATCAGCTTTATGCATTACTCCATTAGTTTTGTAGGAGTAATGAGCTGCATTTGTTGCCAGCCTTCATAGCTAGGAGGCTCCTCCTCTTTCTCTCATTGTCTATAAAAGAAGGCCATCTTCCTTAGTTCAACACATAATTTTTTGGCTTCCATACTATACAATCAGTCTACTTCTATATTTTTCTTCCTGTGTGAGAGAGTGTTGCTATTATCCGCTCACCGAAACTAAATAGAAGGTGCTTTTGCGTTAGCGGATCTATACTGTCATATCTTGGAAGACAGACGCTGATATACCTCCAGCACCAGCGATGAGGCGACGAATCTATTTTAAGGAGACTGTAGTATTACATAGGTTTCGATTTGCTTCATTTTCTATTTTATTTCAATGTTTAATTTTGTTAAATATTTATGTTCATCAAATGTAATCTCCAGCATGAGTTAGATTTATGATTTCTTATTCTGTAATATAAATTTAATTAATTATAAATCTATTTATTTTATTTTAATTACACAATTTGTATAACAATCTTAAAATAGATTAATATGTTTTCTATAAAATTGTACAAATAGAATTCATGATTAAGATGCGCAGTTTATATGTTTGCTATTGGCTTCGGAAAATCCGAATTGTTCAGAATGACTATAGACTGCAATTGCATGCTGATAAATAATTAGATACTGTTTCTGGTACATAAGGTTCCTGACTAGACATGCAATTTAATATATATAATAATGTCACTATTTCCCACTTGAAATTCATGATTCCTTTAATCAAATATATATATATATATATATGTATATGTATTTCCCTAAGATTTCCTATTAGTTCTCTGTTACTGTTAGTTTTATTTATATAAAAAAAATGTTTTGTTTTCTGAAAAACCAAAACTGTTTCATTTAATTTGTGATTCAATTGATATTTATTTAATTAAATAGATATATATTTGTTATGTTCAGAATATTCTTACATGCTTATTTATTTAAGCCCACTGTACACTATTTATATGCAATGTTATTTTCTATTTTTCCAGTTTAACAAGATGTGCATGATTTCTAGTGTATTATTTTTAATTCCCTACCATGATTTGCTTGTCTTTTAGTATTATAATTTTATAATAGAATTTTGCATGCTTATGGATGTTGCAATTTTTTAGTTAAAATTGATAAGCTAATGATTTTCTAGTATATCAACATGTTTTTTATTTTCTAGATTTTAGTTTTGTTACTTGATTTAGTTTCTAGAATTATTTGCATGATTTTATTTCTAGAATCATTTACATGTTTATTGTGTAATAATTTCCTATAATTTTTGCCAATTGATTTTAATTTAATTTTAGAGTTATAAGGTTTGTAATTTATTTGGAAGTTATAAGTTTAATTGTGTAACTTGTCTAACATTTTAATTTTACTTAATTTTTCAATTAAATTAATTTATTACTTTTATAGCTTCTTTAAATTATTATTTTTTTTTTATTTTGTTGTGTTTTTATTGCTAACTTTCTTTAAAGGAATACCTATGCGCAAGAGAATGGAAAAACATATATAAAACCAAATGAATAGAATTTGGGATTGCAATAAAAAATTTGGACTACTAATATTTTTTGTTGGACAAAAATACCTAAGCGTGGAAAAGAGTTTTGAACAAAATAGAATCCTAACTGGATTGGTTTATATTCTTTATATTTGAAGCATTTTTTGCTTGAGTTTTTGTTGTGGTTATTTACCAATAATTTTTAAGCAAGTTTGTTTGCTTGTTGTTTTGGTTAGCAATTTTTTAATTGCTTGCAAGTTTTGGAACTTTGTTTGTTTAACCTAGTTTATCCCCTAGAAAACTTAATTCTAAAAATTGTTTGCTATGGACTAGGAGTCAACATACTCTTAAAAGCTTTTTCTGAAGTTAACTGGGTCTTAAGTGGAACCGATGTGATCCCTCCAGTCTTCTTGGAAACTTTCCTGATCATGTTGGATTTTAGAGTAAGTGGTGAGACTAGTTTTGAATTAAATTTTCAACTTTGGAATTTTCTAATGTTAAGTTTAATTTCTAGAAACCTATAACTGTTATATTTTTCAGATATGGCAATTGTCACTAATATTGTTGCTGCTGCTATTAATGTTGGTGAGGATCTCAAAATCTCGGGACAACTGGCATGCTAACCCCTACTATGACTTATGTGGTTAACCTTGTTGCTGTGACCTCTATGGTCAACCCTGCTGCTACTCTTGCTATTCCGGGACGATCGCTCAACCATTATGAGTACCCAGAGAAGTTTACTAGAGTGAATTTCAAGAAGTGGCAACAGCAGATGCTGTTCTACTTGACTATTCTCAACCTTGCGAGATTTTTAAGTGGGAATCCACTAGCTGTGGAAGAGAATAAACAAGACATGCATAAGCTCATGGCTCTAGATGCTTGAAAGCAGTCAGACTTCCTTTGCCGGAACTATGTTCTAAATGGCTTAGCATATACACTGTTTAACGTGTTTTATGCCAAGAAGTCGGTGAAGGAGCTGTGGGATGATTTGGACAAAAAGTACAAGACCGAGGATGTTGGGGCAAAGACATTTGTCGTTGACCGGTTTCTGGACTTTAAAATGGTGGACTAAAAACCATCATTAGCCAAGTCCAAGATTTCCAAGTGATTTTGCACGAGATTCATACAGAGGAAATGTTCATGAGTGAATCATTCTAGACAGCTGCTTTGATTGAGAAGTTGTTTAGCGACTAAAAAGACTTCAAGAACTACTTGAAGCACAAAAGAAAGGAGATGACAGTCGAAGAGCTCATTGTCAGGCTTCGAATTGAGGAAGACAACAGGAAGAAAGGGGGGAGTACCTCTACTCTGAAAGCGAACATGGTTGAGTATGGCTAGTGCTCGTAGGTGAAGAAGAAGCCACTGACAAGCAAAAGCTTGAAGTTGGGGACTAGACGCTGTGTCACCAAAGACTAGTCTACAAGCCGCAAGAACCTACTTTTAGGTTCAATGTAAAGTGCTTCAATTGTGGAAGTGATGGGCATCGGGTGCTTGATTGCCGCAAGAAGAAGAAGCCTCACAAGAAGTACCCTCCACAGAACAAAAGTCGGGCTCACATGGCTAAAATGGAGAATCTTTCACAAGATGTAGACGACATGCATCTATTAGTTGTCATCTCTGAGGTGAACATCGTGGGGTCCAACCCAAAGGAATGGTGGTGGGCACTAGGGCCACTCACCATAATTGTGCTGAGAAGAAGATGTTTAGGTGCCGTTTGGTAACACTTACCTTTTTAGTTTTCTGTTTATATTTATAAAAATTAAAAAAACTCAAATAAAAATTTGTTTGGTAAAATTTTTAATTTATAAATCAGTGGTCTCAGTTTATAAATTTGGCCACAAAATAAAAATACAAAAAATGTGTTTCCGTTTTGAGTTTTCAACTTTTTTTTTTTACCACTCAACACTAGCCACCACCCGCTATCATTTTCCACCACCGTCTTCCGCCACCACCACCCCCCACCTCCCACCTCTCAAAATAAAAACACAAAATATGTGTTTCCGTTTGAGTTTTTGGAGTTTTGAGTTTTTTTTTTTTTTTTTTCTAAACCACGCCAACACTAATCACGACCAGCCACCATTTTCCACCACCATCTTCCGCCACACCACCCCTCACAACTCGACACCCATGCAGCCAGAATACCCACACCACTCGCCGCCTGCCGCCGCACACCAACCACCATACTCCTGCCACACCAACCATCCATTACGCACCCTGCCACCACCAACCACCCCACTACCACCAGCACCTGCCAACTTCCTCACACACCACACCATCACCCACCACCCACCCCGCACCCACTTGGCCACCACCACCTCACTACACACCACCAACCCACCACCACTACCACAACCACATACATCTCGCTCCGACCCTCGCACCGTCACCCCACTCCACCCACCCGCACTCAATTCCGCCACCACTCTCCACCACACCGCCACCACTACCCCGTCGCTAACCACCACTAACCGTCACCCACACCACCCACCCAACAATCACAATCATCACCCGCCATCCGCCACCCACCACCCGCCATCACCACCACACGCCACCACCACCCACTCGCTAACCAACTCAACCCACTATGTCCCACCCACCACCACACACCACACCGCCACTAACTAACCCACCTCACCGCCCTGCATCCGTCACCCACAACCCGCCACACCACCCACTCGTCACCCACCCCATCACACCACCCACCCATCCACCACACACCCAACCCACTCGCCATTCGCCACCCCACCTACCACACCACCACCACTCCGCCACCCGTGCCACACCACCCACTGCCCCACCACCCACCACCCCAATGTTCACCCCTCACCCACCCACCACCCGCCATCCGCTACCCACACTTACCACGCACCACACTCACACACCACCCACTTCGCTACCCACCCCACATCACCACCCACCCCCACCCCACCACACCCGCCACACCACCGTCACCCTTTCCACCACGTCTTTCCGCCGCCACTAGGAATGCAACGGGGGCGGCGGCCGGGGATCGCACACTCCCCGTCCCGATCCCCCGATGCTCGAATTTTCCCCGCCCATCCCCGACGGGTCATATCCGGTCCCTCCCCGCCTGATCGCGGATCGGGATCCCGACCCGAAATCTCGGTTTTTTCTTTTATCTAATAAAATCTGTAAATATATGAACATATGAACATCATAAACTAAATTTATCATCTACACGAACCAATAAACTAAATGAACAATAAGTCATCTAATGAAATCAATGAAAATCTGTAAATAATCAATTATTCGATCTTCAATAATGAACAAATGAACTAATACATCAATGAACATCACAGATCTGTTATAATTTAGAATAAAAAACAGATCTATATATCATTCGTATAATATATATATATATATAATCAATATTTTTGTATAAACAGATCTATATAGTCATATATATATATATATATATATAATATACATATATGTAAACCCTAGATCCAACCCAGATACGGAGGAGCTCGGCGAAGATCGGCGGCGATGACGGAGATCAACCCAGATATGAGATCTGAGATCTGTGTATCTGTGAGATCAACACAGATCTGAGAAAGAGAGAGTGGTGACTGCGATTGCGACGGTGGCTGCGATCTGTGACGGTGGAGAGGTGCGAGAGTAGAGAGAAGCATCGCGGAGGCATCGCAGACAGTGATGGAGGCACTGAGGAGGCACTGTGTATCTGCGAGAGTGAGAGAGAGTAGAGAGAAGCCAAGGAGAGGCACTGTGTATGAGAGAGAGAGAGAGGAGACTTGAACACTGATCTGATCACCGTTTGTGTGAATGAGTGTGAATGAGTGTGCCAAACATATATTATATATATAAACGGGGGCATATTAGTAATTTCATGTCGGGGAACCGGGGCGGGGATCGGGATCGGGATCGGGATCGGGGATCGGGGCCGGGATCGGGCCGGGGCGGGGCTTGAACACTGATCACCGTCCCCGGCACCGAACAGATCAGGGATTGATTTTCAAATACCGTCCCCTCCCCGTCGGGGGTATTTTTCGGGAAAAAATCGCTAAAATCGGAGTCGGGATCAGGGATCCCCGTCGGGCCGGTTTCAAATTGCCATCCCTAGCAGCCACTTGCCATTTCTCACTCTTTTTTATATTTTAATTTTTTTTTAAATATTGTGTCAATTACCAAACGTGTTTTTAGTTTATATTTTTCTAAAAATAAACAAAAACCAGTTTATAAAATTTTTGTAAATATAAACTGAAAACGTAAACGTTACCAAACACACCCTTACAAATTTTGAATAGGTTTCAAACGGGAAGAAGTTCTTCATGGAAAATTCTGTGACCTTAACTGTTAAGGGTAAAGGCAAGGTGGTCTTGAAGATGACTTTACAAAAATAGCTGACTATGAACGATGTCCTATTTGTGTTGGACATTTGGGGTCGTTTTTAAGCAAGCATGATTTTCGCATGATATTTGAGTTTGATAAGGTTGTGTTGACCAAGAGCGGGGTCTATGTGGGAAAAGGGTATATGTTGGGTGGTATGTTTAAGCTTAATGTAAGGACTATTACCCCTAAAGTTTATGAGAAAGCTTCTTCTTCTTGTTATATGCTCGAGTCTCCTAAATTATGGCATGGTAGACTTGGTCATGTGAATTTTGACTCTTTACGTTGATTAATCTAGTTATATCACATACCATCTTTCAAGATTAATCCAAATCATAACTGTGAAACTTGTATAGAAGCTAAATTGACAAGGACTTCATTTTATTCTGTTGAGAGAAGTACCGAGCTTTTAGATTTAGTACACAATGATGTGTGTGACTGGAAAGTTGTACAATTACGTAGTGGTAACAAGTACTTCATCACTTTTGTTGATGATTGCACTAAATACTATTATGTGTATTTGCTTAAAAGCAAAGGTGAAGTGATTGATAAGTTTATTCTTTTTAAAAATGAAGTCGAGAATCATCTAAGCTGAAAGATCAAGGCTTTAAGGAATGATTGTGGTGGAGAATATGAATCGCCTTTTATTGAGATTTGTTCTCAATTTGGAATTATCCACCAAATTACAACGCCTTATTCCCCTCAGTCAAATGGTGTTGCTGAGAAGAAAAATAGGACGTTGAAGGAAATGATGAATGTGATGTTGATAAATTCTAAGTTGCCACAAAACTTGTGGGGGAAAACAATTCTCTCCGTGAATTACATTCTAAATGGAATACCTCAGAAAAAAGTGGACAAGACTCCATATGAATTATGGAAAGGCTGCAAGTCTTCTTATAATTTCCTACAAATGTAGAGGTGTCTTGCAAAAGTGGCGGTACCTACACCCAAGCGAGTTAGGATAGGTCCGAAAACCATAGATCATATATTCATTGGTTATGCATAGAATAGTAGTGCATATAGGTTTTTTGTGCACAAGTCTGATATTCCAGATATACACAAGAATACCATTATGGAGTAAAGGAATGCGTCTTTCTTTGAGGACGTGTTTCTTTGCTGAATTCGAGGAGAGCATCAAAGTTCTAGAAAGAAACTTGAAGATGATCCTAGTGATAGTGATCAAGATGGGGAAGTAGATGAGCCAAGAAGGAGTAAGAAGGCTAGGGCTTCCAAGTCCTTTGGTTCGGACTTCTTGACTTATATGTTAAAAGGAGAACCTCAAACTTTCCATGAAGCTATGACTTCACCTGAAAGTCTTTTATAGAAGGAAGCGATTACGAGTGAAATTAACTCCATCTTACAGATCCATACTTGGGAGTTGGTTGATCTACCCTCAGACAGTAAGGCCTTGAGGAGTAAGTGGATCTTTAGAAGAAAGATGAAAGTAGATGGGTCGATTAATAAGTATAAAGCTAGGCTAGTTATCAAAGGATACAGGCAGCGAGAAAGCCTGGATTACTTTGATACGTATTCACCTGTGACAAGGATTACATACATTCACATGGTGGATAGCTGCTTTACGTGGTCTAGAAGTACATCAAATGGATGTAAAAACAGCTTTCTTAAATGGAGATTTAGATGAAGAACATGGAGTAACCTGAGGAGTTTTCAACTCCAAAGCAAAATAAGAAAGTCTGTAAGCTTGTCAAGTTATTATATGGTTTGAAGTAAGCTCCCAAGCAATGGTATGAAAAGCTTGACAACACTATATTGTCAAATGGGTTTGGAATCAATGAGTGTAACAAATGCTTACATGTCAAAGACACAGATAGAGGCTATGTCGTTTTGTGCCTATACGTCAATGACATACTTATTGTTAGTAGTAATGATGAAATGATTAAAACTATTAAGAGATTGTTAAACTCTAAGTTTGACATGAAAGATATGGGCATTGTAGGTGTAATTCTAGATATTAAGATTACCAGAACATTTGGTGGTATTGTATTTTCTCAATCTCACTATATTGAGAAGATACTTGAGAAATTTAGTAAATCAAATACAAGTGTGTCTAGGACACAGGTAGACTTGAGTCTACATTTGACCAAGGATAATAGTGAGAGTGTTTCTTAACTAGAATATTCTCAAGTCATTGGGAGTTCGATGTATCTAATGAGTTATACAAGACCGAATATAGCCTACTCAGTTAGCGGGCTTAGTAGATACACGAGTAATCCGAATGCTACTCATTAGAGGGGCATTATGCGGGTGTTAGGTTATCTACACAACACCTGGGATTATAGGTTGCATTATACCAGATACCCAATAGTACTAGAAGGGTATAGTGACACTAATTGGATATTTGATATAAAGGACTCCAAATATACTAGTAATTATGTGTTTACCCTCGGAGGGGAAGCTGTGTCTTGAAAATCTTCCAAGCAAACTTGTATATCGAGGTCAACGATAAAATCTAAGTTTATTGCTTTGAATAAAGCAACTGAAGAAGCTAAATGGCTTTGCCACTTCGTTAAAGATATTCCACATTGGCCGAAACCTATGCCAGCTATCTTAATTCATTGTGATAGCCAATCGGTGATTGGACAGACACAAAGTAATATGTATAATGGAAAGTCTAAACATATCCATCGTAGACATTGAGAGGGAGATTTATGACTTAATAATGGGCCAAGCTAGTTTGAGCCGAAGTTTGGGGTTTTTACTTGGTCGGGCATTGGGTGCGCACCAGATGAAAGATTCAATCTGGTCAAGTTGGGACAACTTTGAACCACTAGCCTGGTGGGGTTATGCGATCTGCCAAGTTGGACCTCAGAAGACTGGACTAGACCGAGTAGAACCTCGGTCGCGATTGTGGAGCTTGGTTGAGCCTACGATTAGGAATTACTAACGAGACCGGACAAGCAGCACGGTTCTAGGATGATGATGTGACACCGCGCTAAGCATAGCTTAGTGACAGGATTGTAGGAAGAAGATTTCGCCATCCGCATGTGTTAATACCGCACTACAAGAATTTACACATTTTGCGACCACTTTTACCGACCAAATATTAATTAGTCGCGAATGATCATTAATTTTGGCGACCAAATTTTATTGGTCGCAGAAGGTTATATTTTGGCGACCAAAAAATATGTTGGTCGCAGAAAGTGGTATACTTTTGCCGACCAACTACAAATTTGGTCGCGGAAGGTCACAAATTTTTTGGCGACCAAAAATTTGGTCGCGAAAAACTTATTTTCAGCAACCAAAAAAAATTAGTCGCCAAATTAATACATTTAGCGACAAATATTTTAGTCGCCGTTGATTGAGATTTGGCGACTAAAAAAATTT
>NW_021027156.1:243912-271734 GCF_004153795.1 Camellia sinensis | reverse complement strand
TAGCATCCTTGGGGACTTCCTCATCCTCCTCATCCTGAGTCAAGTCTAGGACTTGCTCATTTTGAGGAAAAGACTTGGCCCCAGCAACATCTTTGGACTTTCTCACTTCTCTTAAATGGAAATGCTGACACTTTCTGTTTCGTAATTATTCTAGGTGTCTCAGTTACTAGTTAATGCTATAAGAGTACACAAAAAATGAAAGCAAAGAAACTGGTAGTTTTTCTGTTTTCTTATTTTTCACTATAGCAACTACTTCAGTTTATCTTGTTGATAGAATTTAGGTTGTGTTTGGCGGTTGAACCATACCCAAGAGGAGCTACGTGGCATGTGGACAATTTTGAATTTAATTTTTTGAGGGAAGAGTTGTGTTTGGGTAGAAATCGTTATCATAATTTGGACTTGAGCTTGGCTGATGCCTTTGTGTTCTAGGTGAAGCATATTCACATGAGCTTTGATTCCAAACTTCGTAGGGAATCAATAAAAAAACTAGAATTATGCTACCTGCAAGTGGTTTAATGGTGGTCTAAGGTTATGATAAGCTTGTAATTTTGAAGCTAGGATGAAAGATGGTAGGGTTATTGATGGAATCATTTTGAAATAACTAAAGCTTTTAAAGTGTGAGGTGTGCTTGAATTAAAAGTTTATAAGGTGGCATGTCGTGTCGGACACCGACACAACACGACACTCATGGGAAACTTCTTGACCTTTGCCAGAAACACCTCCAAACATGTTCTACTATTTTTTAAAATATTTTAGACAACATGCTTTAAGCACTTGGGGAACATGTGCATATCGCTTAGACACATGAAATACATTACAAGTTTTGAATAAAATAACTTGGAATTCAATGATAAAAGACTAACAATGCATTAGCAATCTTTAATTTAGTTTAATGCTTAATTTAAAATTTACTACTAAAGCTTTATCTCCATTGATTTTGATAGGAAAAGAATATTTAGAAAATATATATATATAGAGAGAGGTAACAGAAATAAAAAGAAATGAAGTTAAAAGAAAGGAACGAACAAAAGAGGCAAAGAGTTTATATGTCGGTAAGTATACTTTGTCAAAAGTACATGGATGCCGGTAAATATATTTTTGTGCAAGCATATATGTCAGTATTTTCCTATCTAGTGACCTAAAAAATGCTTACTTTCCCTTTCATGGTATAAAAAATAGCCCACCCTATGGCCTAAAAAATTCATTTCCTTGGCAAGTGCCTCAAAAAAAAATAGTCCGGGGATAATGCACGTGTTTGGTTTTCCAAGAGACCTAAAAATTCAGCACATAAAAAACAACACTGGATATACACAATTTTAAATTTTACTAACTATTTTAGGCTATTGTTGTGAAAGTCCGAAACTTAGGCAAAGCCTTAGACAACTCAATAAAATATTGCAAGTTATTAAATAAAGCATTTTGTCTGGGCTTGAGATAAAATGTTAAACAAAAGTCTGGATGCCTTTTTGACTGTACTAAATTTGCAATTTTCTCTTCACAAATAAATGGCAAGTTCCTGAGTCATACTAACGTATAAATTGGTTATTAACTTCATTGATGGATGCGAAGCGTGGCACGGAAGGGCGCAAGGATTTTTTGATTGGCTATCAAGGTAACTTAGTGGATTAAGCAATTTTCTTGTTGCTGTAAATTTGAATTATGTATTGTTTCAATTTGTTATGCTAGATGGATGTGACTTGTGAATGAAAATTTAGAATAGTTGTATTGTGTCGAATGTTAATGAATTATGTATTGTGTCGAATGTTAATGATTCAGTTAATTTGAAGGATGCTTTAAAATTATAGGTTTATTATGGATTGAATGAATTATTAGAAATTACAGGTGTATTGTTTTTCTGCTTTGGCGACCAATTTATTAATCGCGACAAATAAATAATTTTTTTTCGCAAAAAATGACAATTGCCGACTAAGAGTTTTGGTCGCAAAAAATACATCTATTGCCGACCAAAATAGCTCTTGGTCGTGGAAACTCACTTTTGCCGACCAAAAGTTTTGGTCGCAAAAAGTAACAAATGGCGACCAATTTTTTTGGTCACGAAATGTGATAATTGACGACCAAAAATTTTGGTCACGAAATGTAATAATTGGCGACCAAACTTTTTGGTCGCAAAATGTGACAATTGGCGACTAAGAAATTTGGTCAGGAAAATATCACTTTTCGCGACCAAAGTGTTTTAGCGACAAAATAAATTAGTCGCGGCAATTAAATATTTAGCGACCAAAAATTTAGTCGACAAATCAAACTTTTTCCGACCAACTAAAATTTTGGTCGCGAATTACTTTTGCCGACCCTCAATTAGCGACCAAAGTAGCGACCAAAAAAATTGGTCGCGGATAACTTTTGCCGACCAAAAATTGACTTTTAGCGACCAATTTTTTTTGTTGCCAACAGTGTTAATTCTTGTAGTGCTGTTTGACGGTTTTGTCATTTGGTATTTGACGGTATTTGCACCTACACGCGGAGGAATGCAAAAGCGGAACATATCCACGCGTCAGAAGGAAGACAGACAGAGGGGAGCGCGTAGAAACTATATAAACGGTGCTGAGCCTCCATGCACAGGTCTAGAATATTTGGTTATTAGAGCTACCTACCCTTTTGCCCTTCTCTTCTTCTTCTCTTTTAGTGTGCTAACTTGACTGTCGAAGGGTTTTTCCAGCAGCGCACCACCGGGTAGCTCACCGTCTTATGTTGTTAGGTCGTTCAGAAGGAAGCAACGCTTGGACACGAGGAGTACGGATAACGACAAATATTTGTTCCCCGGACAATTGGCGCTGTCTGTGGGAAGCTCTAACAGACAAAACCTTGTCCTCCAAGTTTTTCCGACCACTTTTCATGGCTCATAATGACGAAACTCCACTGTCTGTCGTCGATGGCATCACCCCAGAGTCAGTCCGAAGGAGAGACGGACCCCTCGCCGTTCCGAACATGGCGGGCCTGGAGACTTCTTTTGGAGGGCTCCCCAAAGACGCGCGAGATAAGCGAGCTAGGAGCACTGATCACTCCCAAATTCAGATGGACATCGGCGGCAAAGAGAGTTACACGCTCAACGCCTGGAGCACAAATTGAGGGACCAAGACGCCATCATTAAGAGGATGGCGGCGGAGATGGAAGCGCTGAAGCGGCAAGTTAAAGGGAAAGGTATTACTGGAGTGGGTAACCATAGTGAGCGCACCTAATCCCGTCACTCAAGCAGCCATCACCAACGAAGGACGCCTTTTCTTTCCATCACTAGAAACTATGGAGTTGGTGACTTTGACCCGCCAGCGGAGAAGTCTCCTGCGTGAGATAACAGCTATTGTCCCCCACGTCCATCGACAATGTCGAGATACTCTTACTTCGCCCATTCGAAGGACTTGAGGGACGTCTTGGAAGAATGAGTGCATTGGCGGGAGGCGCAAAGGGTGCCGACATCGCAGCGGCTATCCCACAGAGGTCGCGCTAGTGAAGAGGTCATAATGCCACCACTACACCCAGCTGTACATGTCTCTTTTGACAGAGACTTGGCAAGGCTGAGCACCACCCCTTTCTTCCTTGAGATAGAAACCACGTCGCTCCTTGTGGGCTTCCACCAGTCCAAGTTTACGCTTTATGATGGAAAAATTGACCCGTACACACACGTGAGCCATTTCTGACAGGTCATAGTTGGCTATAGGCAAAGCGACGCACTTATGTGCCTTATTTTCCCATCAAATTTGGGTGAGTTGGGCTTAAAATGGTTTAAGAGACTATCGAAGGAAAGTATCAAAAGGTGGCAACAACTGGCGGAAGCATTCGTGACCCGATTCAAAACCAACACTCAAACGCCCAAAGAGATCGACCACCTTCTGAGCATCAAGATGGAACCAAGCGACTCATTCAAGGTGTACAATGCCAAGTATTGGGAAAACTTCAATGAGATTCTTGATTGCCCGACCAACCTGGCGATCACACAGTACAAGTGCGATCTCCTAGTCGGGCATAGGTTGTGAGACTCACTCATCATGAATCAGCCAGCAACCATGGAGCTGTTGATGCAGCACATCAATGAGCATATCTGAGTTAAAGATGATGTCGCTGCAGCTACCGCAAAGGTGAATCCGATGGCAGCAGACAAAAAAGTGGTCGGAAAGGTTCACGCAATCGAACAGAAGGCAAACCGTTCGAACAACCGCGAAAGAGAATCAAATTGCGGTGTTGACTGTAACAATCAGGGTAAGGGTTGTTGTAACAATCGAGCTGATTACCCCCATGACGTCGTAGAAGATGCAAAGAGAAAGTTAAACGTCCAAACCAGCATTACCACGGTTCTTAAAATCTCGATCTACCACATACTTAACGAGATCCGCAATGAGGCATACGTTCGGTAGCCAGCTAAGTTAGGCGACATGCAACGAAGCTTTAATCTGAGGTCTTGTTGTACCTACCATGATGAGTGCGAGCACCGCATAGAAGATTGTGTCCTTTTGAAGTAGCATTTGGAAGAGTTGGTGGCGGCCGGCCACCTGGACCGTTACATTGATGGAGGGGTCAAGACCTCGGCCCACATTTAAGCCGAGCCAAACGGCTTGGCCGCTTTGGAAGCAACCCCTTAAGGTGTAATCAATGTGATCCATGGGATCGTCGAGCTGGCACGAGTATGCGAGCTTCGGGGGATGATCAAGAAAGCGGAGCATATGAGAGAGGTTCTGTTTGTCCAACCCGCCGTCAATAATGGCAAAACCAAGATGAATGATGTAATAAGCTTTTCTAGTCGAGATCTTGACCGCATTCAAACGCCGCATAATGATGCGCTGGTGGTCACACTTCGTGTGAAGGACTTTGACATTAGACGCATTTTGATCGACCAGGATAGCTCAGTTGAAATAATGTATTATGACGCCTTCAAGCAACTCAAGCTCTACGACAAAGACTTGGCCCCAGCGACCTTGCCACTGGTCGGTTTCAATTTGCAACTAGAGTGGTCAGTAGGAAAGATAATCCTACCGTTCAAAGCGAGGTCTGTCGTCAAGCAGGTGGAATTTTGGGTGTTGAAGGTGCCGTCAATATATAATTTGATCCTAGGTTGAGGATGGTTTCATGCCATGCAGGTGGTGGCATCAAGCTACCACCAGGTCATGAGGTTCCCTTTTACCACTAGGATAATTGAAGAAGTTCGGAGAGATCAAGTTTTGGCCAAATAGTGTTTTGTGGCCGTGAACGGAAGTTGGGCTGCCAAAGGCTTCGTACAGATGATTGAAGGACGGGGGGATCAAAGTGTCTTGGACGATGTGGGTACCAGGGTCGAAGAGAAGGCTGTTGAAGACTTGGTGGAGGTAAGGATCAATGACAGTGATCCTGAAAAGTTCTTTCTATTAGGATCAAGCTTGACTGCCCAAGAACGGTTGGATATGGTGAATTTTTTGATCGCAAACATCAAAGTGTTTACATGGACGCCTTACGACATGCCTAGCGTCGATCCAAACTTTATTTGCCACCAATTCAATGTTTTCCCTAATTCTTGGCTGGTCGTTCAGAGAACACGAAGATCAGCGCTTCATCATTCCGAGATGGTGGCGAAAAAGGTGAAGAATTTGCTTGAAACCAGGGCTATCCATGAGGTGCACTATCTTTGGTGGGTTTCAAACACGGTCGTGCTGCCAAAGAAGAATGAGAAATGGCGAGTTTGTGTCAACTACAAGTTGGTCAACCGAGCTTGCCCCAAAGACAGTTTTCCTTTGCCCAGAATCAACCAACTAGTAGACCTTACAGCCGGGCACAACCGGCTCAGTTTCTTAGATGCATACCGCGACTACCATTAGATCGCTATGCATGAGCCCGACCAGGAGGTTACCTCTTTCACAACGCCAAGGGGGTTGTTCTACTATAGAGTTATTCCCTTTCAGTTAAAGAAAGCTAGAGTGACCTTTCATAATATAGTTACGAAAATGTTCGCTCCCTTGGTCGGCTGAACAATGGAGGCCTATATCGATGACATGGTTGTGAAGAGCAAAAGTGAGGCCGACCATTTAGCCGACTTAGCGAAAATGTTCAACATTCTCAAACGACACAGGTTATGTTTGAATGCATCAAAGTGTGCCTTCGGCGTGGGATCAGGAAAATTCTTGGGTTTTTAAGTCACTAACCATGGCATTGAGGCAGATCCCTCGCAACTCAAGGCCATGCAAGAATTAAAGTGGCCCAATTCAGCAAAAGACGTACAACATCTTGTCGGGATGGCAGCCGCACTTAATAGATTTATTAGTCAGTCATCAGATCATTGCAACCATTTCTTCCAAGCCCTTAATTCCAAGTTTTCATAGAACGAAGAATGTGATAGAGCCTTAACCGAGCTAAAGACGTATCTATCTTTTGCTCCACTCCTAGTCACGCTGAAGCAAGGCGAGGAACTCTATCTTTATTAGGTCGTTTCTCAACATGCTGTCAGCACAGTGCTTGTTCAAGCAGAAAGCATAGCAAGACCTTGCTCCCTGCAGATTTGAGATATTTGCCACTTGAGAAACTGGCCTTGGCATTGATGATGGCCTCCAAGAAGTTGGCACATTACTTCCATGTGCATACGATCGTTGTGCTGACTGAGTTCCCATTGAAAGCCTTGTTTAAGCGGGCTGAATTCTCCGGTCGAATCTTGAAGTGGGCAGTCTAATTGGGACAATTAGACATCAAGTCTCAATCCATAATTGCCATTAAGGCCTAGGCATTGGTGGACTTCGTTGTAGAATTCTCACCAGGGACTCACCCGGTTTGCCTGGTGGACCTAACCAACACAACCGGACTAAGGGGGTAGGCATCGCGGAAATTGCATAGCCAACTCCCACCTCGATCCATATCAACCCTTCTAACAAGCCAAATATGGAAGGCAATGCAAAAATTGCGCGCCCGAGCAAAGACCCATCACTTGAAAAACAACCACTTCTTGGCAATGCGCTAATGGATTTGGAAATAACAGGACAACTTGTTGGATCCAACATTGCATCGCCAGGGGGAATGAAGGCATGCAAGTTGCAATCATCACCGGCACGATTGATGCGGAAATAACCGAGTAGCCGAGCAATTCAGAACACTTAAACCTTCAAAAGTCTCAAGATCCTGCAGAATGTTGGAAGTTTTTTATTGGCGAAATGTGGAAACTTTTGTCGATGGCACTTTAAACGGACATAGAGATGGGCTCAGCGTAGTTTTGATCTCACCAAACGGACTAACCATCGAACATTCCACCATGCTTGGGTTTCTCACGTCCAATAATGAGGCCGAATACGAAGCACTGCTAACTAGGTTGAAAAATGTAGTCCGACTATAAGCATCCGAGCTAATGGTCTACAGCGACTCCCAACTCATTGTAGACCAAATGTTTGGGCAATATGAAGCTGAAGATGATAGAATAGCCAAATACCAAACTCTAGTGAAAGAGCATATCAAAAAATTCCCAGCCATACGAGTTCAACAAATCGGCTGAGCAGAAAATAGCCGGGTAGACGAGTTGGTCGATTTGGTCTCCATGGCAGAAAAATCAACCTTCAGCCCTCTCTTGATTGAATTCCTCCCATGACCCAGCATAGAAGATTCAGAGTAAACAGAAGTCTTCTGTGCCGAGCTTGGTCATTTTTTGATGGACCCTATTATTCTTTTCCTGAAAGAAAGAATCATGCCGACTGACAAAAAAGAGGTAAACAAAGTCTGGGTGAAATCTGAGCAGTTTTGGGTTTTTCCGTCTGGCACTTTATATAAGAAGTCCTTCACCGGTCCATACCTCAAGTGCGTCCATCCAAACAGAGTCGATGCTTTTCTTTTTGAAATCCATGAAGGGATGTGTGAGAGTCACATCAGCGGAAGATCCCTAGCCTACCGCACTATCTTACAAGGATACTGGTGGCCGTGCATGGAGGAAGACGCACAGAAATATGTGAGAAAATGTGATAAGTGCCAAAAATTCGCCCACCAAATTTATCAGCTGGCTAGAGAGCTTCTCTCTCTCACAAGTCCTTGGTCGTTCGCGATGTGGGGGCTAGACATCGTGGGATCACTCCCAACCACTCCAAGCAATCGCAAGTTCTTCATTGCAACAACAGACTATTTCACTAAATGGGTAGAAGCGAAGCCCTTGTCAACTATCAAAGAAAAGGATGTGAATAAATTCGTCTGGCAGAATGTGATAACGCAGTTTAGAGTTTCTAAGGCTTTGATTTTCGACAATGGCACCCAGTATGATGGGCGGTTGTTCAAAGGATTCTGTGAGGAATTGAAGATAGAATTTTACAATTCAACACCGGCCTATCCTCAATCGAATAACCATGCCGAAGCATCAAACAAGACCATTCTAGATGGATTGAAAAAAAGGCTAAAGAAAGCCAAAGGCAAGTGGACCAAGGAACTTCCAAATGTTCTCTGGGCCTACTGAACAACGCCGAGACGCTCGATCGGGGAGACGCCTTTTGTTTTGGCATATGGTATGGAGGCGGTCATCCCATTGGAGATTGGTATGCCAATCATCTGCAGTGAAAATTTTGAGTCAGATCTGAACACCGAAACCATCGCCCTTAAATTAGACCTTGCTGAAGAACGTAGAGAAATGGCAAGAACTGTTTAAGAAGTATAACAAGACAGTTAACCCTAGAAAATTCAAGGTTGGAGACTGGGTTTTGTGAATGGTGATGGGCAACACTCTAGTACTGGGCGAAGGAAAGCTAGGGGTAAATTGGGAAGGGTCTTACAAGATAATCGGTTTGGCAGGCAAAAGGGCATATCGTCTGGAAGATTTGGACGACCAAGCCATACCTCGGCTATAGAACGCAACCAACTTAAAATTGTATTATTTTTAGTTTATACTTCCATTGTAATTTTTGTAGAAGGTAGACGTACCCCTCCATTTTTCAATGAAATTCTTTCATGAAATGTCTCTAAAGGAAATGAATCAAATTACTATACTTGGAAATTTTGTCATGATTGATGGTTCGAAATGAATAAGGGGCAACTGCCTCCCAGTTGAGGCGACTTTACCCGGCTAAAGAAGCTAATGACTTGTTCAACTCTAAGTGTTAAGCCGAGATGTTTTGTCCGGCTAAAAGTGTTAATGACTTGTTCAACTCCAAATCTTTAGCCAAGGTATTTTACCCAGCTAAAGGAACTGATGACTTGTTCAATTCCAAGTGTTCAGCCAAGATGTTTGTCTGGCTAAAAGAATTGATGACTTGTTTAACTCCAAATCTTTAGCCGAGGTATTTTACTCGGCTAAAGGGGTTGATGACTTGTTCAATTTCAAGTTTTTAGCCGAGATGTTTTGCCCAGCTAAAGGAGTTGATGACTTGTTCAACTCCACCGACTGAAGGAGTTGATGACTTGTTTAACTCCAAGTTTGTAGCGGAGGTGTTTTGCTTGGCTGGATGAGTAAATGACTTGTTCAACTCGAAGTTGTAGCCGAGGTGTTTTGCCTAGCCTAAGAAGTTGATGACTTGTTCAACTCCAAGTTTTCGATTGAGGTGTTTTGCACGGCCTAAAAAGTTGATGACTTGTTTAACTCTAAGTTTTCAACCGAGGTGTTTCGCCTGGCCTAAGGAGTTGATGACTTATTCAACTCCTAGTTTTCAGCCGAGGTGTTTTGCCCGATTGAAGAAGTTGATGACTTATTCAACTCCAAGTTTTAGCCGAGATGTTTTGCTTGGCTAAAAGAGTTGATGTTTTGTTCAACTTTTGACTTGTGGTTGAGATGCTTTGCCCGGTTAAATGAATGGGTGCTTTGTCCAAGAATATTGCGTAGTTGTAAAGAAGGAACATAATGTAATCGCAAGTAACAAAAGTTGTAAAAAAATTTCATTGATTGAGATTGCAAGTATAGAAGTTGGGGCAAGCAGCCCGGTTACAAAAGTTCAAAACGAAAACAAAAGTGAATTTGAAACTAGACTAAGGGGGAGAGGTCGGCGAAGTCATCTCCAACTCCCTCTGCGGCGGTTTCCAGGTCGACCATGGCAATCCTTTCCTCGTCGCCGGCCCCCCTTTGGTCGGTCTCCTTTCGACCGCCTCCTTCCCCGGCCTTCTTCTCGGCCTCTTCTCTGGCTTCTTCCTCAGCCTACTCTTGTAAAGAGTTGAAGGCATCGTTCGCGTAGGGCACCATATGAACTGGCAGGAAGGCGGGGGAATGAGAGGTGAACACCTCGGTTTTAGATCCTTGGCCGAGTTTCTCACTGGTTGCCTTCCAACCAAACTTGAAGAAGATGTCCTCGGTGGCTTCAACTTGTTTAGTGTAGCTCACCTTGGCCTCCTTGAAGCCGAGATATTGGCCTCATCCACGTCTTTCTGCATTGCCTTTTTGAACTCTTCCAGCTCGGTATTCATGGCATCTCTCTTATGCTTAGCTTTACCGAGCTGACCAACTAGCCTCGCATTATCGGCATTTGCGATTTCAAGCAAAGCCTCAGCTCGATTCAACTTAGCTGAGACATTCTTCCCAAGAGCGTTCAGCTCAGTCACTTTTTACTACAAGCTGACAATGCGGTCTATAACGAGGTGGGTCTTCTGAATAGACTACAGGAAACTAGAAGAAGGTTAGACCGAGCAAGCAACAAACTGAATAAACAGTTGGAATTTTTTTTAATTTGAAGCTCTTACCCTCGTCATCGATTTCACCGCGGACTTGACAAGCCGAATGTCTAAAACATGCTCGATTCCTATCATGTTTTCCAACAGAAGCAGGGACTTGGAAAGATCGAAGGCAAGGAGATGTTCCTTGTCTCCCTTAACAGAAGGATTGGTCGGGATAGGGCTTTCCCGGGATTTCAACCTTGGCTACCAAACAGGAACCGGTTCGACTTCAGTCGCTACGTGCTCAGTATTGAGCTTGGCTGCTAGCTCAACGGATGGATCAACCGAGCGAGCCCTTTTACCAGCCCGACGTTGCTCAGCATGTCGTATAGCCGTGAAAGCCAAGGTGATCATGGTCTCTGAGCTTTGGCCAACGGTTGGTGTAGAAGGTAGGATGCTTGGCGGAAGTGGCGGTGATGAGGTTCTTAATTTGGCTCTTTTTTGCCATTTCTTGCTCTTCTGTCAATCGGATTAAGGACACATCGGGCAAAGTTGGGTTAGGTGAAGAAGAAGGCGCGCCGAAGGAAGTCGGTAACCTTGCTCTTTCGGGGTGCTAAATATCGGTAGCTTGGTACGTAGCCAAGAAGCTCGTGGCAATCTCAGTGCCGATTTCTTAGCGTGGTCCTGATTGCCTCTTTGTTCGGATAGGGATAATTGGCTTGTAACTCTTCGATAGCTGCAAAAGGAAGGTAATTAGCTCGGTATAACGAATATCAACAAAGTTAACAAGTCAGAGAGCTCGGCTTACAAAAAGAACCGAAGGCCTTGCTGATGTACCAACCGGGCACATTGGCAGTCTCATAATTACCGGACACCTAGAAGAAGTCATCATCATGCACATCTTTGTCCGATGTACCGGTCACTAGATGTTCTCGGGCCGACCTTATTTTCAGGTAATAATTATACCCGTCTGCCGTGTGACCGAGCATGTATTGGCACAAGATCTCGGCCAAGCCCAGGTTTAGACCAAACTAGTGGTTTAGCTCAGCCACCCTATTTATAATTCTATAAGTGTTGGTGGATACTTGCGTAAGAGCTAGCTCGGTGCGTCTCAAGAATTCGCAGATCAAGGGCTGCACTGGAAAGCGTAGTCCCCTCTTGACAATGCTCAGTACGGTGAAAAGGCAAGATTCTAACCTGTCCCACCAGTTTATGTCCTCTTCACTGAGCTCTAGGTGCACATCAACTGGGACGCCATACTTCTCTCGAAACGCGGCCAATGCACCCGGCGTGTTTACAAGGAAGCGATAGCACCCCATGGGAGGCTGATTTGTTTAGCCTGACAGAATTAGGTTGGCAAGGTTGTACACGGTGGCTGCTCGATCTTTGAGAGCCTTGGTGTTGGTATGCCTGGTCCCCTAGGATTCTGTAGTTAAAAACCAAGTGTGAGTGGCAGCATGATCGCACATGTGAGCTTGATGTTAGCTCGGTCACTTTGAGTGCACTTTTGCAGCTCGGTTTGTTCGATTTGTTAGATCCTAGCTTAGTCACGCGAGCAAGCTAGATATTAGCCCGATCGCGTAACCTTATACATTGGGTAGCCTGGTTTTATGCCCAAACTCCATGAACAACGAATTTGCCCGGTTGACTTGTGTTCTCAAATCAAGAAGGCGCTTTAAGCCTGGCCAAACCCAGATCCACACCCGTTCATCTTATGAGATGATGGATAGTAGAAAACTAGGGGCACGAGAGCTTTTTGACATCAAAAAATGGAGCAAAACCCTAACCTTATTCGATTTTTGGTAGAGTTCAGGTGTTTTAATCTTCCTCAATGAATGAATGTAAGAGTTGGAGTTCAAAAATACAAGAAAAACATGAAGAATAGGTGAAGAACAGTGGGCAAATAACAAACTTACGGGTTGGGGTGTGTGTTGGAGCTTTGATCGATGGGATGATCCTTGATGGTAGTGATGGAGCTAAATCCACCAAGAAGGCACTTCGATTAGGGCAAGAAAGGAAAAAAAAACTACGGTTTGGTGTGTTGTCGCTCTGAGATGTCGTCGGAAGAGATGATGAACAATGGATGTAGGGGTCTGAAGAGGCGTGACAATATATGTGAGAGAGGAAGGGGCACCAAAATTTAAATCTGAAAAGACATTGTGGGACAATTGGGATGGCTGTACAGAACCAATGGATGAGTGACACGGGTGTGACGAAACCGGTGTCGGTATTGCAAAGATAGATTGGACAGACTAAGCGTCGGCCGGACAAGCTGTGGGGCCGAGCATGATGGTTAGCTCGGTCGGGCTAACAGATCGATTTGGAAAAATAGGTGACCGAACACTAAACAGGGCAGACAGTGACTGAGCAAGGAAATGAGTTCGGCTAATGAATATGATCCCGATTACGCTAGCGTGGACGGAATTAAGGGGAAATTGAGAGAGAGATTTATGACTTAATAATGAGTTGAGCTAGTTTCGGCCAGAGTCTGGGGTCTTTACTTGGTCAGGCGTTGGGTGCGCACTAGATGAAAGATTTAATCTGGTCAAGTTGGGACAACTTTGAACCATTAGCCTGGAGGGGTTGTGCGATCTGCTAAGTTGGACAAGATTTGTCCTCAGAAGACCGGACTTGACCGAGCAGAAGCTCAGTCACAATTATGGAGCTCGGTTGAGCCTACGATCAGGAATTACCAACGAGACCATACAAGCAGCACAGTTCTAGGATGAGGGGGTGACACCGCACTAAGCATAGCTTGATGGGAAGTGCCACGTGATGTGACAGGACTGCAGGAAGAAGATTCTACCGTCCATATGTGTCAATACCGTTGAGGGTTTTGTCATTTGGTGTTTGGAGGTATTTGCACCTACATGTAGAGGAATGCAAGAAGGGAACATATCCACGCGTCAGACGGAAGACAGACAGAGGGGAGTGCGCAGAAACTATAGAAACGATGCTGAGCCTTCATGCATAGGTGTAGAACATCTGGTTATCAGAGTTACCTACCTTTTTGTCCTTCTCTTCTTCTTCTCACTTAGTGTGCTAACTTAATCGCCGAAGGGTTTTTCCGATAGCACACCACCTGGTAGCTCACCGTCTTGTGTTGTCAGATCGCTCAGAAGGAAGCAACGCTTGGACACGAGGAGTACAAACAATGATGAATATTTGCTCCCCGTACAGACATAATTTCATAGGACAGCTACTCTCTAATGTAGTTGTCTCTCTAGACTATGTAAAGTCTAAAGACAACATTGCGGATCCGCTAACCAAAGGGTTAACTCGAGAGTTGTCAATAGGAATGAAGCTAAGGCCTTTAGTAATGTTACCGAAACGGAAAACCTGACCTAATTGATTGGAGATCCCAAGATCTAGGTTCAAAAGGACAACCTAATTTTGTGTAACAGGTGATTCACTGAAGAGGTAAATCTTCTTGCCCATTCCTTTGTATAGTGATACCTTGTGGGGGTGGAAGGTTAAGCTAATGCTTTTAATGACGTAAGTGATATGAATAATCAACCGTAGTATAATGAGATACCTTATATAGGTCACCTATGTGAGTGCAAAGTGGGGTCGCTTCTTTAAGAATTAGTGTGACCAAATTCTTTAAAAACACTCATTGAACCAGGCTAGTGTTCCAGGGCTATACCGAACACACCAGTGAGAACAAGAACAATGGTTGGACTAACTCCTGTGTGAGGTATATTGTCTCAATTTACACAAATGACAGAACAGTTCAAGACATTACATTCACTGGTTAGCTAGTAAATCCGATAGGCCTTCACTACGAAAGGTTCAAGGCCAATAGCTACATTTTCTGATATAGGGTTAGTCTATGTGCTCTCTCTCCGAGTCTTTGTTGTAAATGTTGTCCATTTTCTTTATTCGGTCATTTTTTATTCACGTGGAGAATTGTTGGAAAAAATGATTTTATGGTGACTTTAATATGAAATTAAAGTAGGTCCTAACCGCCGGTTGATGTGGGATCAAATGAGTTTAGATTCTTTGTAACAAGATTTTTACACCACAAAAAGAATAATAAAAAATATTAAGAATTGAATGAGAAATTGTCTCATAAAGTTGGCCTCATAAATGAGGTATTGGCTAGCCTTCCTCTCTCCCTCATTGTGTATGAAAGGAGGCCATCTTCATTGCTTTCAACACAGAATTTTTTGGCTTCCATACTATACAGTCAGTTTGCTCCTATATTTTTCTTTGTGGGTGAGAGAGTGTTGCCACTATCCATTCGCCGAAGCTAAACAGAAGGTGCTTCTACGTTAGCGGGTCTATACCGTCGTATCCTGAGAGACAGACGCCGATATACCTCTAACACTCACGGTGAGGCGGCGAATCTGTTTTAAGAAGACTGTGGTATCACACAAATTTCTATTTGCTTCATTTTCTATTTTATTTCAGTATTTAATTTTGTTAAATATTTCTGTTCATCAAATGTAATCTCTAGCATGAGTTAGATTTATGGTTTCTTATTCTGTAATATAAATTTAATTAATTATGAATATGCTTATTTTATTTAATTTATACAACTTGTACAATAATTTCTGTAGGGCAAACTGCTCACTAATCAACATAGAGAAATTAAAGAGTTAACTTTGGATGATGCTTATCCCAGATGCAGTATGTACAATGAAGATATCATCCACCTTTTACGTGAATGTCCCAGAGCAAGGGAAGTATGGAAGGATTTGAAAGGCAAAAAATGGCTTGAGTCTAGCTTACACACCCCTCTTGAGCAATGGTTGCAAGCAAATATGAAGAGCAAATGCATTGAAATTCAAAAACATACCTTGGGGACTCATTTTCATTGTTACACTTTGGAGAATATGGAAAGACAGAAATAGCATAGTGTTTCGAAATGAAGATTGCACTGCCCATAATTCTATTAGATTAATTCATTTTCAGGTTCCCTGAAATCTATGAAGCTTTTCAAAAGGATCGATTCACTAGTTGATTGCAAATATTGTTGGGGGCATCAAGTGCTAAGGCCTAATGCTCTGTTTTGCTCGTCTTTTGTTTCTATACTCTGTTTTTTGTTGACTTTGTTACCTTTCCTCTTAAATCAATATATATATATATATATATATTTAAACTAAAATTATAAAACTTAGTTTAAAAAGTTGAATAGATATTAGAGGGTAAATTAATTACATTAAGATCTTTTCAATTATTAACAAATACCACTTTACTTATATTTATAAATTCATACATTTTGATCTATTCAACAATAAAAATTGTACAAATAATGTTTAAATTGAAACTAATACAATTTTTTATTAGTTCAAATAACCTCTATTACGTAATCTTTAATATGATTTAATCAAATAAAACTCAACTTGATGTATTAACGGATTGGTGAAATCTGCCTTATGCCTTTTTTCCTGACAATTTAGTTTCCTTACAGGAGGAATTCTGACTCTGCCCCTGAAGCTAACGACAATAGAATAGTTTGTTATTGAAGTTGAACCTACTAAAATTCTTTCAAATATTTAAAGTAAGAAGGCCGCAGAATTTCAAATAACTTGATTAATGTTTTGAAAAGTTTAATCTTGAATGAACGTCAAACTAATCTAAAAAAAAGAGATTACAATTCTTTACACAGAGAGTGCTTGGCTTGAAAACAAACAAAAGAATTGACACATTATGTAAGTGTTTGTTGATATTCCACAAGAGTTTTAAAGAGAGTTAGAATAAATTTTGGATAGAGCCGTCAAGGATGCTTGAAAATTCTTGGCTAAAGGTCCTTATTTTCATGAATGTGAGATCCTATTTATAAACTCAAGCTGAGGGAATTTAATTTGGAAATCCTCTAAATTTACATTTTAATTGATTTCATTTCATTTTTAGAATGAGATAAAATTTATTGCTAATTGTAATGGTAACTATTTATTAAGTTTTGAAATTTTGATGTGACTCACATTATTATAAATTTTGATCATCTTAAATTTAATCAATCAAAATCAAATTATTTTTTCTTAATTGATTGGATGGTGATTAAATAATCTAAAAAATTCTTTTGTCCACAACAAATTTATGCAGTTCAATAAGATTATCTAAATTCACGATTTACACCATTTTCGTTATTATGCTGAAAAAAGCAAAGAATATAATATGGTTGCAGTTAATACAACAATATATGAGTTAAGATTTACATCAACAAATTATTATAATGTTCTTAGTTGGATTCATATTTGTGTAGTAAAATGTACAGTTCTAATCAAACTCTACAAACTCAATAAAAAGATCTATTTCAGTCCTCACTGTTTACAATGCCTTCAAATATTTTTTGTGTGTAGTAAAATGTACAGTTCTAATCAAACTCTACAAACTCAATAAAAAGATGAAAAAAAAAAAAAAAGAAGAAAAAAGAAGAAAATATAATATTGTGCAATATTTTTGACAATGCAAATATAAATAGTGGATTGTATACATTATGCCCAACTCACAGATCTATTTCAGTCCTCACTGTTTACAATGCCTTCAAATATTTTTTGTTTCCCAACATGTTCGCCCTAAGAAAATTAACCAGGTTAGTCTCTCCATAAAGTCATGTCCATGTCACAACCCGTGTCGTCCCAATTGAACCCCCTTTTTAGAGCCGGTGGTGTAAGTATCAAACCCTCTGCCATGCTATTAAGCAAACCTGGCATATTGAAAAATGCTTCTTCGTCTAAGAACAACTCTATCGAAGAATCCAAACCCTTGTCAGAGCCCGTAATAGCACACGTTGCTAACTCAGTTGAACCTAAGATCTCGATGGCAAACTAATCGAGGAAAGTCTTAGGTTTGTATTCCTCGAAGAATTAAATGGAGAGGACGTAGAAGATGATTGAAAGGTCCTAGTAGCTTCAAGGATTGCCATTTGTATGTCCCTAGCTGAGGACAACTTAGCTCCGGGAAGGACTCTAGTAGAGTCTGAAAAGTTGAGCTTAGTCATTTTGCCTCGAAGTGCTAGTACTGCCACATCATGCGTCCTAGCGGCCATTTCTGGGCTAGAAAAAGTCCCTAATCATATCTTTGACTTCTTGATAGGTTCGCATATTTCACACACCCATTTTTTGCCATTCTTCCTACGAACTCCGCTATAAATCGGGTGGCGTGTCTCCCTAAACTTCTTCCTTCCAGCCTTTTGCTTGTGCGAAATTGGTGGCATGTTTGTTGATGATGATGATGTGGTACTAAGGTTGTTCGCAACAACATCATATGATGAAGATGGAGAAAATAAAGTGTCTTCTTCAATGTTCATTGTCTACAAAGAAAGTGAAAATTTTGGTATGTGTATAAGTTGTTGTTCAAAATTGTGAAATTAAATCAATAGATTTATGAAGAAAACAAATTATATACCAAGAACATATGCTGATAATTACAACTAAATTTCAACAGAAATACACAAAAAATAATAAAGGGTAAAGAGACAAAACCGAAGCCTGTACGGAAGCAGTTTTCTTAAAACAGATTTCGCCGCCTCACGGGTCGAGTGCTTGAGGAAACCCGGCGTCTGTCTCCCAGAATACGACGGTCAAAACCAGCTACGGCAGAAGCACTATCTGTCTAGCTTAGCGAACAAAACAATGGCAGCACTCTCTCACAATAGGAACTATCAAGCAAACTGACTTGTAAAATGGAAGCAAAAATTTCTATATTGAAACTTGACAGGAGGGTCTCAATTTATACATGTATAGGGGAGAGAGGAAAAGCCTCCAGCCTTTAAGGCTAGTCATTAAAACACCAAGCATCCATAGCCCCTTTCCACAAAATGAAAAGTATGGATGCCCAAAGGATTCACACCCTTTAGCCAAGAAAAAAGATTTAAATACTCTTTAAAATCCTATTCATGAATCTAACATCATGAAGCAATTTCTTGGCAATTTCTTATTCAAAACCCAATGGTTTTTGGCTCACTTGGACCCAACACAAAAAATGGTTAGGACCCACTTTAATATTTAATTAAAGTCACCACACTTTAATATTTAATTAAAGTCCCCAAAAATTATTTTTTCTAACAATCCCCCACATGAATAAAAATTGACCGAATGACTCAACAAACGGACATCGTTCAACAATAAAGCTTGTTGGATTATTAGTGATACCTGCAAGTGTAGAGGATAAGCTGAGCTTTTAATGACTCTTATGTGTTAAGCTGTTGAGCTAAGTATTGCAGGATACTTTAGTAGAGTCACCTATGTGAGTTTGAAGTGGGGCCGCTTCTAGAAGAATTAGGCAGGCCAAGATTCTTTGAAACCACTCGCTGAACCAGGCTAGTGTCCAGGGCCACACAGGGCACACCAATGAGAACATAATGGTGGTAGGAGTAATTCCCATATGAGATCTATTGTCTCAGTTTACATAAACGGCAGAGCAGTTCAAGATGTCATATTCACTGATCAGCCAGTAAACTCGATAGGTTTTCACTAGGAGAGGTTCAAGACAACCTAATTTGCGATTGTTTGTAACGGTGGTATGTCACTGAGGAGGTCAAACTCAGCCATTCCTTCTATTAGTGATACCTGCAATGTAGAGGATAAGCTGAGCTTTTATATAACTCTTATGTTTTTAAGCTGTTGAGCTAAGTATTGCAAGATACTTTAGTAGAGTCACCTATGTGAGTTTGAAGTGGGGCCGCTTCTAAAGATTGGGCAGGCCAAGATTCTTTGAAACCACTCGCTGAACCAGGCTAGTGTCCAGGGCCACACAGGGCACACCAGTGAGAACATAATGGTGGTAGGAGTAATTCCGTGTGAGATCTATTGTCTCAGTTACATAAACGGTTAGACAGTTCAAGATGTCTTATTCACTGATCTGTCAGTAAACTCGATAGGTTTTCACTGGAGAGGTTCAACAAAAGCTACCTTCTCTTGATGTCGGGGTTTAGTCGTTGTACTCTCTTCAGAGTCTTTATTGTTGAACGATGTCCGTTGTGAGTCATTCGTCAATTTTTATTCATGTGGAGGATTGTTGGAAAAATGATTTTTGGGGACTTTAATTTAATATTAAAGTGTGGTAACTTTAATTAAATATTAAAATGGGTCCTAACCATTTTTTGTGTTGGTTCAAGTGAGCCAAAAATTATTGGTTTTGAATAAGAAATTGTCAGAATTCTCTGATGTATAGATTCATGAATAGATTTTAAAGAGTATTTAAATTTTTTTTCTTGGCTAAAGGGTGTGAACCCTTTGGGCATCCATACTTTCATTTTGTGGAAAGGGGCTATGGATGCTTGGTGTTTTAATGACTAGCCTTAAAGGCTGGAGGCTTTTCCTCTCTCCCTATACATGTATAAATTGAGACCCTCCTGTCAAGTTTCAATATAGAAATTTTTGCTTCCATTTTACAAGTCAGTTTGCTTGACAGTTCCATTGTGAGAGAGTGCTGCATTGTTTTGTTGCTAAGCTAGACAGATAGTGCTTCTGCCGTAGCTGGTTTGACGTCGTTATTCTGGGAGACAGACGCCGGGTTTCCTCAGCACTCGACCCGTGAGGCGGCGAAATCTGTTTAAGAAAAACTGCTTCCGTACAGGCTTCGGTTTTGTCTCTTTTACCCTTTATTTTTTGTGTATTTCTGTTGAAATTTAGTTGTAATTATCAGCATATGTTCTTGTATATAATTTGTTTTCTTCATAAAATCTATTTATTTAATTTCACAATTTTGAACAACAACCAATACACATACCAAAATTTCACTTTCTTTGTAAACAAATGAACATTGAAGAAGACACTTTATTTTCTCCATCTTCATCATATGATGTTGTTGCGAACAACTTAGTACCCCCATATCATCATCAACAAACATGCACCAATTTCGCACAAGCAAAAGGCTGGAAGGAAGAAGTTTAGGGAGACACGCACCCGATTTATAGCGGAGTTCGTAGGAAGAAATGGCAAAAAATGGTGTGTGAATATGCGAACCTATCAAGAAGTCAAAGATATGATTAGACTTTTTCTAGCCCAGAAATGGCCGCTAGGCGCATGATGTGGCAAGTACTAGCACTTCGAGCAAAATGATAAGCCAACTTTTCAGACTCTACTAGAGTCCTTCCCGAAGCTAAGTTGTCCTCAGCTAGGGACATACAAATGGCAATCTTGAAGCTACTAGGACCTTCAATCATCTTCTACGTCCTCTCCATTTAATTCTTCGAGAATACAAACCTAAGACTTTCCTCGATTAGTTTGCCATCGAGATCTTTAGGTTCAACTGAGTTAGAACCGTGTGCTATTACGGGCTCTGACAAGGGTTTGGATCTTCGATAGAGTTGTTCTTAGACGAGAAGATTTCAATAATGCCAGGTTTGCTTAATAGCATGGCAGAGGTTTGATACTTACACCACCGGCTCTAAAAAGGGGGTTCAATTGGACGACACGGGTTGTGACATGGACATGATTATGGAAGAGACTAACCTGGTTAATTTTCTTAGGCGAACATGTTGGGAAACAAAATATTTGAAGGCATTGTAAACAGTGGGGACTGCAAATAGATCTTTATTGAGTTTGTAGAGTTTGATTAGAAACTGTACATTTTACTACACAATATGAATCCAACTAAGAAATTATAATAATTTGTTGATGTAATCTTAACTCATATATTGTTGTATTAACTGCAACCATATTATATTCTTTGCTTTTTTCAGCATAATAACGAAAATGTGGTAAATCGTGAATTTAGATAATCTTATTGAACGCATAAATTTTTGTGGACAAAAGAATTTTTTAGATTATTTAATCACCATCCAATCAATTAAGAAAAAATAATTTGATTTTGATTGATTAAATTTAAGATGATCAAAAATTTATAATAATGTGAGTACCATCAAAAATTTCAAAACTTAATAAATAGTTACCATTCAATTAGCAATAAATTTTTATCTCATTCTAAAAATGAAATGAATCAATTAAATGTAAATTTAAGGGTTTCCAAATTAAATTCCCTCAGCTTGAGTTTATAAATAGGATCTCACATTCCATGAAAATAAGGACCTTTAGCCAAGATTTTCAAGCAATCCTTGACGGCTCTATCCAAAATTATTCTAACTCTCTTTAAAACTCTTGTGGAATATCAACAAACACTTACATAAGTGTCAATTCTTTTGTTTGTTTTCAAGCCAAGCACTCTCTGTGTAAAGAATTGTAATCTCTTTTTTTTAGATTAGTTTGACGTTCATTCAAGATTAAACTTTTTCAAAAACATTAATCAAGTTATTTGAAATTCTGCGGCTTCTTACTTAAATATTTTGAAAGAATTTTAGTAGGTTCAACTTCAATACAAACTATTCTATTGTCGTTAGCTTCAGGGGCAGAGTCAGATTCTCCTGTAAGGAAACTAAATTGTCAGAAAAAGGCATAGGCAGATTTCACCAATCCGTTTAATACATCAAGTTGAGTTTATTTGATAAAATCATATTAAAGATCTAGTAAATAGAGGTTATTTGAACTAATAAAAATTGTTATTAGTTTCAATTTAAACATTATTTGTTACAATTTTATTGTTGAATAGATCAAAATGTATGAATTTATAAATATAAGTAAGTGGTATTTGTTAATAATTGAAAAGATCTTAATGTAATTAATTTACCTCTAATATCTATTCAACTTTTTAACTAATTTTTATAATTTTAGTTTAAAATATATATATAGTATATATTGATTTATTAAGGGAAAGGTGACAAAGTCAACAAAAAACAGAGTATAGAAACAAAAGACGAGCAAAACAGAGCATTAGGCCTTAGCACTTGATGCCCCAACAATATTTGCCAATCAACTAGTGAATCGATCCTTTTGAAAAGCTCATAGATTTCAGGGAACTGAAAATGAATTAATCTAATAGAATTATGGCAGTGCAATCTTCATTTCGAAACACTATGCTATTTCTGTCTTTCCATATTCTCCAAAGTGTAACAATGAAAATGAGTCCCCAAGGTATGTTTTTGAATTTCAATGCATTTGCTCTCATATTGCTTGCAACCATTGCTCAAGAGGGGTGTGTAAGCTAGACTCAGCATTTTTTGCCTTTTCAAATCCTTCCATATTCCCTTGCTCTGGACATTCACGTAAAAGAGTGGATGATATCTTCATTGTACATACTGCATCTGGGATAAGCATCATCCAAAGTTAACTCTTAATTTCTCTATGTTGATTAGTGAGCAAGTTTGCCCTACAGAAATTATTGTACAGTTGTATAATTAAATAAAATAAGCATATTCATAATTAATTAATTTATATTACAGAATAAGAACCATAAATACTAACTCATGCTAGAGATTACATTGATGAGCAGAAATATTTAATAAAAATTAAATACTGAAAATAAAATAGAAATGAAGCAAATAGAAACATTTGTGTGATACCACAGTCTTCTTAAAACAGATTCGCCGCCTCACCGTGAGTGTTAGAGGTATATCGGCGTCTGTCTCTCAGGATTACGACGGTATAGACCGCTAACGTAGAAGCACCTTCTGTTAGCTTCGCGCAATGGATGTGGCAACACTCTCTCACCCACAAAGAAAAATATAGGAGCAGACTGACTGTATAGTATGGAAGCCAAAAAATTACTATGATTGAAAGCAATGAAGATGCCTCTATTTCATACCAATGAGGGCGGAGGAGAGCCGCCTAAATGAGCTAGCCAATACCTCATTTATGAGCCCAACTTTTATGAGACAATTTCTCAGTTCAATTCTTAAATAATTTTTTATTATTCTTTTTGTGTGTAAAATCTTGTTAACAAAGAATCTAAACTATTTGATCCCCATCACCGGCGGTTTAGGACCACTTTAATTTCATATTAAAGTCACCATAAAATCATTTTTCCAACGAATTCTCCACCGTGAAATAAAAAAATGAGAATAAAAAAAAATGGGGACAAACAATTTTTTTTAAAACAAAGACCCCGGAAAAAGAGAGAGGCACCCATAGACTAACCTATATAGAAAATGTAGCTATTGCTTGAACTTTCGTAGTGAAGGCCTATTCGGATTTTACTAGCTAACCAGATGAAATGTAATGTCTTGACTGTCTGTCATTGTGTAAATGAGACAATAACCTCACACAGGATTAGTCCAACCATTGTTCTTGTTCTCACTGGTGTGTTCGGTATAGGCCCTGGAACACTAGCCTGGTTCAGATGAGTGTTTTTAAAGAATTTAGGTCACACTTAATTCTTAAAGAAGCGACCCACTTTGCATCACATAAAGTGAACCTATATAAGGTATCTCATTATACTACGTGTTTGATTATTCATCATCACTATACGTCATTAAAAGCATTTAGCTTAACCTTCCACCCCCAACAAGGTATCACTCCATACAAAGGAATGGCCAAGAAAGATTTACCTCTTCAGTTAATCACTGTTACACAAAATTTAGGTTGTCCTTTGAACGCTTAGGATCTTGGGAATCTCCAATCAATTTAGTCAGGTTTTTCCGTTTCAGCGTAACATTACTAAAAGCCTTAGCTTCATCCTATGACAACTCTCGAGTTAACCCTTTGGTTAGCGGATTCCGCAATGTTGTTTTAGACCTTTACATAGTCTAGGAGCAGACAACTACATTAGAGAGTAGCTTGTCTATGAAAATTATAGTCTGTACGTGGGAGCAAAATATTCATCATTGTTTGTACTCCTTGTGTCCAAGCGTTCTTTCCTTCTGAGCCGATCTGATTAACACCAACGTGAGCATCAGGTGGTGTGCTATCCGGAAAAAAACCCTTCGGGATTAAGTTAGCACACTAAGATGAGAAGAAGAAGAGAAGGACAAAGGTTAGGTAACGTCTAAAACCAGAGTTCTACACCATGCATGAGCTCAGCATCGTTTCTATAGTTTCGCGCACTCCCCTCATGCTCTGTCTTCCGTCTGATGCCGTAGGATATGTTCCCTTCTTGCATTCCTCTACATGTAGGTGCAATACTCCAAACACAAATGACAAAACCCTCAATGTATTGACACATGAATGGACGGGTTAGAATCTTCTTCCTGCAGTCCTGTACGTTCCGCGTGGCACTTCCCATCAAGCTATGCTTAGTGCGGTTCGCTGGCTTGTTCCACCCCCTTCCCATCCTAGAACTGTGCTCTTGTAGTGCGTCTCGTTGCGTAATTCCTGATCGTAGGGCTGCAACCGAGGCTCCATAATTGTGACTGAGCTTCTGCTCGGTCAAGTCCGGTCTTTGAGGACAAATCTTGTCCAACTTAGCAGATCGTAAACCGCCACCAGGCTTAAGGGTCAAATTTGTCCCAATTGACTCAGATAATAATCTTTAATTCTAATGCGCACCACCACGCCTTGACCAAGTAAAAACCCCAGACTCTGGCCGAAACTAGCTCACCTCATATTAATCATTAAATCTCTTTCTCAAATGCCCCTTAATTCGTCCGCCTAGCGTTAATCGGGATCATATTCATTAGCCGGAACTGTCATTTCCTTTGCCAGTCAACTGTCTGCCTGTTTAATGTTCTGGTCACCTATTTCCAAATGCGATCTGTTGAGCCCGACCGAGCTAAACCATCCATGCTCGGCCCCACAGCTTGTCCGGCCGACGCTGGTAGTCTGTCCAATCTATCTTTGGCCAATACGACACCTGGTTTCGTCACAACCCGTGTCACTACATCCATTGGTTCTGTACAGCTCATCCAATTGTCCCACAATGTCGTTTTCAGATTTAAATATTTGGTGCCCCTTCCTCTCTCACATATATTGATCACGCCTCTTCAGACCCTACATCCATTGTTCATCATCTCTTCCACGACATTCTCAGAGCGACAACACACCAAACGTAGTTTTTTTTCCTTTTCTGCCCTAATCGAAGTGCCTCTGGTGGATTTAGCTCCATCACTCACCATCAAGGATCATCCCCATCGATCAAAGCTCCAACACACACCCCAACCCGTAAGTTTGTTATTTGCCCAAAACTGTTCTTCACCTATTCTTCAGTTTTTCTTAGTATTTTTTGAAACTCCAACTCTTACATTCATTTCATTGAGAAGTTAAAACACCTGAACTCTACCAAAAATTCGAATAAGGTTAGGGTTTTGCTCCATTTTTTGATTGTCAAAAAAAGCTCTCGTGCCCCTAGTTTTCTACTAATCCATTCATCTCATTAAGCATGACACCGGGTGTGTAACTGTGGTTTGGCCAGGCTTAAAGCGCCTTTGATTTGAGAACAACAAGTCAACGGGCAAATTCGTTGGTTCATGGAGTTTGGGCATAAAAACCAGGCTACCCAGTGTAATAAGGTTACCGATCGGGCTAATATCTAGCTTGCTCGCCGTGACTAAGCTAAGGATCTAACAAATCGAACAAAACGAGCTTGCAAAGGTGCACTCAAAGTGACCGAGCTAAATCAGCTCAATGTGCGATCACGCTGCCACTTCACATATTTTGTTAACTGCAGAATCCTAGGGGACCAGGCATACCAACACCAAGGCTTCTCAAAAGATCGCAGCAGCCACCGTGACAACCTTGCAACCTCAAATTCATGTCAGGCTAAACAAATCGCCCTCCCATGGGGTGCTATTGCCTTCGTTGTAAAACACGCGGGTCATGGCCGCGTTTCCGAGAAGATATGGCGTCCCACGTTGAATGTGCAGCCTAGAGCTCAGTGAAGAGGACATAAAACTTGGTTTGGACGGTTAAATCTTGCCTTTTCACCGTACTGAGATTGTCAAGACGGGACTACGCTTTGCCAGTGCAGCCCTTGGATCTGCAGAATTTCTTGAGAGCACCGAGCTAGCTCTTACGCAAGTATCCACCAACACTTATAGAATGTATAAATGGGGGCTGAGTAAACCACTAGTTTGGTCTAACCTGGGCTTGGCCGATATCTTGTCGCCAAATTACATGCTCGGTCACACGGCATACGGGTATAATATACCTGAAAATAAGGTCGGCCCGAGAAACATCTAGTGGACCGGTACATCGGACAAAGATGTGCAGATGATGACTTCTTCGTAGGTGTCCGTAATTTTATGAGACCGCCAATGGTGCCGGTTGGTACTATCAGCAAGCCTCGGTTCTTTTTGTAAGCCGAGCTCTGCGACTTGGTTAACTTTGTTTGATATCGTTATATCGAGCTAATTACCTTCCTTTTGCAGCTACTCGAAGACGTTACCAAGCCAATTATCTCTATCCGAACAAAGAAGGCAATCAGGACCACGCTAAGAAATTCGGCACTGAGTTTGCCACGACCTTCTTGGCTACGTACCAAGCTACCGATAGTTTAGCACCCACGAAAAAGAGGCAAGGTTACCGACTTCCTTTCGGCGCGCCTTCTTCTTCACCTAACCCAACTTTGCCCGGATGTGTCTTAATCGATTGACAGAAAGAGCAAGGAAATGGCAAAAAAAGAGGCCAAATAAGAAGCCTCATTCACCGCCACTTCCGCCGAAGCATTCCTACCTTCTACACAACCGTTGGCGCAAAGCTCAGAGACCATGCATCACCTCTGGCTTTCACGGCTAATACGACATGCTGAGCAACGTCGGCCTGGTAAAAAGGGCCTCGCTCGGTTGATCCATCCGGTTGAAGCTAGCAGCCAAGGCATCAATACTGAGCACGTTACGACTGAAGTCGAACCAGTTCCGGATTTTGCGAGCAAGGTTGAAAATCCCGGGAAAGGCCCTATCCGACCAATCCTTCTGTTAAGGACAAGAAATCTACCTGCCTCGATCTTTCCAAGTCCCTGCTTCGTTGGAAAACATAATAGGAAATCGAGAAAGATTTGACAATTCGGGACGTACAAGTCCGAGGTGGAATCGATGACGAGGAAGAGCTTCAAATTAAAAAAATTCCAACATGTTTATTCCAGTTTGTTTGCTTGCTCGGATAAACTTCTTTAGTATTCCTGCTAGATCTATTCCAGAAGACCCACCATCAGTATAAGACCGCTTGTCAAGGCTTGATAGATAAAAGTGACTGAGAAGAACACTCACTGGAGAAGAGAAAGTCTCACTCACTCTCACTACGAGCTGAGGCTTGCTTGAATCGCAAATAGCGATGGATATGACGAGAGCTAGTTGGTCAGCATCAGTACAAGCTAAGCATAGAGAGACTGCCATGCAATAACGAGCTGGAAGGTTCAAAAAGAGCCAATGCAGAAAAGACCTACCGGGAATCTGACGCAACATCTCGTTCAAGCGAGAGCCAAGGTGAGCACACATAACAAGTTGAAGCCCGAGGACTCTCTCTCTACTCCTCCTATATGACTACAACTCTCACTTATCGCGACTAATATATATCGTTCTTTTCACAAAAAATAATCACGTATCATCACAAAAATCACCAAAAAGTTGCTCTAATCTCTCTCTCAATCTCTCTC
>NW_021027156.1:232856-243862 GCF_004153795.1 Camellia sinensis | reverse complement strand
GATCTTGGGATCTCCAGTCAATTAGGTTGGGTTTCCATTCCGGTAACTTCCAAAGGCCTTAACCCCATTCCTTTTGACTACGTTTCGACTAACACTCGACTTAACCCTTTGGTTAGCGGATCCGCAATGTTATCCTTAGACTTTACATAGTCTAAAGAGTAGTTGTATGGAATTATGTCTACGATGGATATGTCTAGACTTTCCATTATACATATTACTCTGTGCCCTGCCAATTACAGATTGACTATCACAATGAATACAAATAGCTGGCACAGGTTTAGACCAACGTGGAATATCTTCAATGAAATGGCGAAGCTATTCTGCTTCTTCCGTTGCTTTATCCAAAGCAATATACTCTGATTCCATCGTTGATCTAGATATACACGTTTGCTTGGAAGATTTCCAAGACACGGCTGCCCCACCAAGAGTGAACACATATCCACTAGTGGACTTTGAGTCCTTTATATCTGATATCCAATTCGCGTCACTATATCCTTCAAGCACCGCTGGATATCGAGTACAATGCAGCCCATAATCCCGAGTGTAGCGTAAATACCTTAACACCCGCACAATGCCCTTCCAATGAGAAGCATCAGGATTACTTGTGTATTTACTAAGCCTGCTAACCGAGTAAGCTATATCTGGCCTAGTATAACTCATCAGATACATTAAACTTCTAATTACCCGAGAATATTCTAACTGAGAGACACTCTCTTTATTATTCTTGGTAAAGTGTAGACTTAAGTCTACAGGTGTCGATGACACACTCGTATCTGATCCACTAAACTTCTCAAGTATCTTATCAACATAATGAGACTGAGAAAGTACAATTCCGCCAGAGATTCTGGTAATCTTAATTCCCAGAATAACATTTGCAATGCCCATATCCTTCATGTCAAATTTAGAGTTTAACAACTTCTTGGTAGTTTTGATCATTTCATAGTTACTACCTATAATGAGCATATCATCAACATATAGACATAAAATGACATAACATCTGTCAGTGTCTTTGACATAAATATACTTGTCACATTCATTTATTCAAAACCCATTTGACAACATTACATTGTCAAACTTCTCATGCCATTGTTTAGGCGCTTGCTTCAAACCATTCAAAGATTTGACAAGTTTACAGACTTTCTTACTTTGTCCTGGAGCTGAAAACCCTTCAGGTTGCTCTATGTAGATTTCTTCATTCAAATCCCCATTTAAGAAAGCTGTCTTTACATCCATCTGGTGTATCTCAAGATTGCGTAAAGCTGCTATCGCAATCACTATGCGAATGGATGTTATCCTAGTTACAGGTGAGTACGTATCAAAGTAATCCAGGCCTTCTCGTTGCCTGTACCCTTTGATAACGAGCCTCGCCTTATTCTTGTCAATAGACCCATTGGCCTTTATCTTTCGTTTAAAAATCCATTTGCAGCCTAAAGGCTTACAACCTGGAGGTAAATCTACCAACTCCCAGGTGTGGTTCTGTAAATGGAGTCAATCTCACTTTTGATCGCTTCTTTCCATAAAGGACTCTCAGGAGAAGTCACAGCTTCGTGGAAAGTTTGAGGTTCGTTCTCAACCATATAAGTTCAAAAGAGTCATGGGTCATGCCACATGGGCGGCCAATTTCTAACATGGATAAAGGACAAGAGTCCTATATAAGTGAGTTGCTTAGTTCGTATAAGGGTGAGACTCTTGAGAAGTTCATCCACATCTAATTAAGAGTCCGAGATAAGCAATGTGCTTGAGTCCTACAAAGTGAGATTGCTAAAGAACGAGGACACTATTGGTTATAAAAGTAACACCCCTCTCGGTGGGTCTAAGATATGTTTTTACTTGTGCATTGATTTATTGAGTTGAGATCACTTGAGATTGTCGACTGACTTGATCGGTGCAGTGTCCCTGAGTGGATGAGCCACTGTGCTATTCTCATTTTCTTGTGTGTAGGTGTTTAATTTAATCTATTCTGTTACGTGTTCTTCAACTAAGTTTCATGTTTGGTTGTGAGGTCAGAAATCAACACTCATATGTTTCAATAAGTCCTATGGGCGACATAATTCTCAAAATATTCATAATAATATTCACATTAACAGTGTGAATGTTCTGTGATGTGAACATTTACACTGTCAATGCGAATATTCACATTGTAAAATATGAATATTCACATCACAAAGTTGCTAACTATTTAAAAAATATTTGTATGGATAAAATTGTTCATAAAACATCTTAAATATGAGAATTAGGATTTGGTGGATTAAATGTCTAAATAATAAGATTTATTAGAATATAATAATATATTATGGACTAATTGAGATACAACCACTTTGAAAAAAATTTCCTAACAAAATTTTTAATTTTTTATTTAAATTTTAAATAGTGGAGCAAAATGGGAATTACATCAAAAATCGATTTGAAGTCTATCGACTCGGAGTGTTTGGGAAGTAAATGCTTTAGTTGATTTTTAAAATTTTTTTATAAAAAAATAAAGAGAATGATATGATTGGAGGTTTTGATTTTTGACTATTAAAAAAAATTAAAAAAAAAACCAATACCTCAATTGTTTCAATTAAAATGTGATTAAAGGCCACGCAAAATTTACTTATAAATCTCATATTGAGAAATTGTGATCCATTTAGTCTTAAAGATATTTTTATAGACCAATTAGTCCTATTGATTTTAAAAGTGTAGATTTAATATATTATTTAAAAATTAAATTTGCGATTCTACCCTTATTTCTATTATGTTTCTTCTCTTTTTTCTTTTGTGCTAGAAAGGTAATATGCGAATCAAATTTTGGATTAATTTTTAAGAGTGCTTACGTATAGGTCCTAATAAGTGGACTTATTGTTTAATAGGTTTTATGAGAAAAATTTGTCATAAAAAAAGTCACTAATTGTAAGTTTTAGTGAGAATATATAAAAATTATGACAAAAAAAAGTTACTAATTTTCAATTTTTAGCAACGTATGTAAAAAATTATCACAAAAAAAAAAAATGGTGATAATTTTACCTCTGTTGAAGAGTGGTTGTCCGACTCGGATTGAAGAGGATGAAATAGAAGAAAGGAGGGAGTACCTCCTCAGTAAAGGCAATGTACATTGAGCATGGAAATCTTCTGGGATATAGGAAGAAGCCCCTGTGAACAAGAGTCTAAGCTGGGGCAGGGGTTGTGTTCAAAGAAGTCGGCTTACAACTGCAGGAACTGGTTATTTGTTCTTTGGGGTGTTTACAACTGTGGTAACGAGGGACATCGGGCTAGTGACTGTCCGCAAGTGAAGAAGCATAACAAGACAAACTCGTGCTCAATATGGCAGATCTTACAAGAGCAGACACCATGAGGAGGATGATATGCACTTGTGCTGCGTTGTCTCTGAGGTGAATACTGGTGGGTTCAAACCAAGAGGAAATGGGTTGGGATTTTATACTTGGGCTACACGCACATCTGCTCCGAGCGAACTGTTTACACTTCGACCGGTTACAAACGGTGAGAATTGGTTTTATGGAAACTCTGGCTACCTCGATTTGTGAGGGGAAAAGGAAAGGTGTCCTGAAGTTGACGTCAGGAAGGAGCTGACTTGAACAAGTCCTGTATGTTCCGGACATTCGAAAATCTTGTCTCAGGTCTCTTCTTAGTAAACACTGGTTTCGCATGGTTTTTGAGCCGACAAGTCGTTTCTTACAAAGTGGAATGTATGTGGGTCAAGGGTTTATGGTTGGGGGGGTATGGTTTAAACTCAATGTTATGACTGTTATCCAAGATGAATAAAGGTGCAGTCTTCCTTCTATTACTGTTGAGTCTTTCCTAATTTGTGCATGGTAGACTAGGACTTGTGAATTTGAATCTTTTACGTAGATTAATTCAAGTTAGATACATCATTTTTAAGATTAATGCGAAAACAAGTGTGAAACTTGTGTTGAACGCGAAGTTGACAAGATCTTCGTTTCATTCTATTGAAAAGAAGTTAGACCGTTGGATTCTTAGTGCATAGTGAATGTTTGACTTAAAATTTATCAATGCGTGGGGCAATAAGTACATCCATCACTTTGTTGATGATTGACTAAGTATTGTTTTATGTCTATTTTGTCCAAACAAATGAGGCGCTTTGACAGTTGTTCTTTTATAAGAATAAGTTTGAGAATCCAAGTAGGCGAAGATTAAGGCTCTAAGAAGTGATCGTGGTGGTGAGTATGAATCTCCGTTTATATGAGATGTGCTCATCTGGGATTATCCACCAACACGACGCCTATTCTCGTCAGTCTAATGGGATTGCTGAGGGCGGAAAGAACAGACGCTAAAGGAAATGATGAATTGCAATGTGATAAGTTCTGGATTGCAAGAACTTGTGGGGGAAGCATGTCTCTCTGTCAAATTAATTCTGCAATAAAGTACGCCTATACACAGAAGAAGGTGAAGACGCATTGAGTTTATGGAAGGCGTTAAGCTTCGTAAATTCTTTACGCATGTGGGGGTGTCTTAGCAAAAGTGGCGATCCTCACGCCAAGACGAGTTAGGATAGGCCGAAATCTGGGATTGATATTCATTGTTTGCATAATAGTAGTGCATATGGTTTCTTGTTCATAAGTTGAATTCCAGACATGGACAACAGGATAACATATGAGTCAAGGAAATGCATGTTTCATTGAAGACATTTTCCTTACGAACCCAGCTCAGGGGTCCAAGGTTTTGGAGCACATTTGATGAGCTTGCTAGTGAGGATGATCATGGTGTGATCAGGTTATATCAATTGAGGTTTTTAGATGAGCCAGACGGAGCTAAAGGGCTAGGACATCAATCTTTGGTCAGACTTCTTTGACTTATTATGTGAGAACGAACCTCAAATCCCGAAGCTGTGATTCTGAGAGTCCTTATGAAAGAAAGCGATCAAAAAGTGTGATTGACTCATCTACAGAACACACTGGGAGTTGGTAGATTTCTCCAGGTTTGTAAGCCTTTACGCTCAAATGGTTTTTAAACGAAAGTGAAGGCCAATGGGTTCTATTGACAAGTATAAGGCGAGGCTCGTTATCAAAAGGGGTCAGCTTACGAGAAGGCTGATTACTTGATAGTTCTCTGTAATATGGATAACTCCATGTGCAATAAGTGGATTGCGCTAGCAGCTTTGCGCAATCTTGAGATACCCCAAGGATGTCAAAAAAGCTTTCTTAAATGGGGATTTGATGAAGAAATTACATAGAGCAGCTGAAGGGTTTTCAGCTCCAGGACAAGCAAGAAGTCTGTAAATTGTTCAAATTCTTTGTTATGGTTGAAGGAAGCGCTAAACAATGGCATTGAGAAGTTTGGACAATGTTAATGTTGTCATATGGGTTTTTGAATCAACGATGTGACAAGTAATACTTTATGTCAAAGACACTGACAGATGTTATGTCATTTTGTTTATATGTTGATGAATGCTCATTATAGGTATAACTATGAAATGATCAAAACTAAATGGTTGTTAAACTCTAAATTTTGACATGAAGGATTGGGCATTGCAAATGTTATTTCGGGAATTAAGATTAACCAGAATCTCTGGCGAATTGTAACTTTCTCAGTTCATTATGTTGTAAGATACTTGAGAAGTTTTAGTGGATAGAATAGGTGTGTCATGACACTGTAAACTTAAGTCTACACTTACAGAATAATAAAGAGAGTGTCTGCTCAGTTAGAATATTATCGGGTAATTGGAAGTTAATGTATTTGTAGTGTACTAGGCAATATAGCTTACTCGTTAGTCCGGGCTTAGTAAGATTACACAAGGTAAATCTGTGCTTCTCATTGAAGGGCATTGTGCGGGTGTTAACAGTATTTACGCTACAGGCTCGGGATTATGGGCTGCATTGTATCGATATCAGGCGGTGCTTGAAGGATATAGTGAACGCGAATTGGATATCAGATATGAAGGACTCAAAGTCACTAGTGATATGTGTTCACTCTTGGTGAGGCAGCCGTGTCTTGAAATCTTCAAGCAAAGTGTATCTATGATCACGATGAAATAGAAGTTTATTGCTTGAAAAGCAACGAAGAAGCCAGAAATGGCTTCGCATTTCATTGAAGATATTCCAGTTGGTCTAAAACCTGTGACAGTATTTTGATTCATTGTGATTGTCAATCGCAATTGGTAGGCGAGCAAAGTATATGTAAATAATGGAAAGTCTAGACATATCCTTCGTAGACATAATTCCACACGACAATACTCTCGAATAGAGTTGTCTCTTTAGACTATTAAAGTTTAGGACAACATTGCGGATCGCTAACCAAGGGTTAGTCGAGTTTAGTCGAAACGTCGCAAAAGGAATGGGGTTAAGCCTTTGGAAGGTTACCGGAATGGAACCAACTGGTTGACTGAGATCCCAAGATCTAGGTTCAATGGACATCTAAGATTGCGTGTAACGGTGGTATGTCACTTGAGGAGGTAAACTCAGCATTCCTTTCTATTAGTGATCTGCAAGTGTCGAGGATGCTGAAGCCTTTTAATAACTCTTATGTGTTAGCTGTTGAGCTAAGTATTGCAGGAGTACTTTAGTAGAGTCACCTATGTGAGTTTGAAAGTGGGGCCGCTTCTAGAGAATTGGGCAGGCCAAGATTCTTTGAAACTACTCGCTGATGGCTACGTGTCAGGGCCACACAGGGCACCCAGTGAGACATAATGGTGGTAAGGTAATTCCCGTGTGAGATTATTGTCTCAGTTATATAAAGGTAGAACAGTTCACGATACCTTATTCACTGATCTGTTCAGTAAACTCGATAGGTTTTCACTGGGAGAGGTTTCTAAGCAAAGTACTTCTCTGATGTCAGGGTTTAGTCGTTGTACTCTCTCCAGAGTCTATAATTGTTGAACGATGTCCGTTTGTGAGATCATTCGTCATTTTTATTCATGTGGGGGTTGTTTTGGAAAAATGATTTTTGGGGACTTAATTTAATATTAAAGTGTGGTGACTTTAATTAAATATTAAAATGGGTCCTAGTTACCATTTTTTGTGTTGGGTTCAAGTGAGCCAAAAACCATGTGGGTTTTGAATAAGAAATTGGGTCATGAATTGTTCTGATGTTAGATTCATGAATATTGATTTTAAAGAGTATTTAAATCTTTTTTCTTGCTAAAGGGTGTGAATCCTTTGGGCATCCCATAACTTTTCATTTTGTGGAAAGGGCTATGGATGCTTGGGTGTTTTAATGACTAGTCCTTAAAGGTGGGGCTTTTCCTCTCTCCCTATACCATGTATAAATTGAGACCTTCCTGTCAAGTTTCATATAGAAATTTTTGCTCCAATTTTAAAGTCAGTTTCTTGACAGTTCCATTGTGAGAAGAGTGTGTCATTGTTTTGTTGCTAAGCTAGACAGATGAGTGCTTTTGCCGTAGTGGTTTTGACGTCGTATTCTGGGAGAAGACGGGGTTTCCCAGCCCGACCCGTGAGGCGGCGAAATCTGTTTTAAGAACTGGTTCCGTAACAGGCTTCGTTTGTCTCTTACCTTTATTATTTTTTGTGTATTTTGTTGAAATTTAGTTGTAATTATCAGCATATGTTTTGTATGATAATTTGTTTTCTTCATAATCTATTGATTTAATTAAAATTTTGAACAACAACTTAATACAATACCAAAATTTCACTTTCCTTTGTAGACAAAAGAACATTGGAAGAAGACACTTTATTTTTCTCCATCTTCATATATGATGTTGTTGCGAACAACGTTGTCCACAATCATCATCATCAACAAACATGCAATTTCGCCAAGCAAGGCTGGAAGGAAGAAGTTAGGGAGACAGCGCCACGATTTATAGCGGAGTTGTAGAAAATGGCAAAAAAATGGGTGTGTGAATATGGAACCTATCAGAAGTCAAATATTGATTAGGGACTTTTCTAGCCCAGAAATGGGGCTAGGACGCATGATGTGGCAAGTACTTAGCACTTGAGCAAAATGATAAGCTAACTTTTCAGACTCTACTAGATCCTTCCCGGGAGCTAAGTTGTCCTCAGCTAGGGACATACAAATGGAATCTAGAAGCTACTAGGATTCATATTTCTTAACGTCTCTCCATTTAATTCTTCGAGAATAAAACCTAAGACTTTCCTCGATTAGTTTGCCATGAGATATTAGGTTCAACTGAGTTAGCACGTGTGCTATTACGGCTCTGACAAGGGTTTGGATCATCGATAGAGTTGTTCTTAGACGAAGAAGATTTTTTCAATATGCCAGGTTTGCTTAATAGCATGGCAGAGGTTTGATACTTTACACGCACGGCTTCTAAAAGGGGGTTCATTGGGACGACACGGGTTGTGACATGGCATGATTTTAAGGGAGACTAACCTGGTTATTTTCTTAGGCGAACAGTGTTGGGAAACAAAATATTTGAAGCATGTAAACAGTGAGGATGAAATAGATCTGTGGAGTTGGGCATATGTATACAATCCACTATTTATATTTGCATTGTAAAAATATTGCAACATATTATATTTTCTTCTTTTTTCTTCTTTTTTTTTTTTTTCATCTTTTTATTGAGTTTGGTAGAGTTTTGATTAGAAATGTACATTTTACTACACAAATTGAAATCCAACTAAGAAATTATAATAATTTGTTGATGTATAATTCTTAACTCATATATTTGTTGTATTAACTGCAGCCATATTATATCTTTGCTTTTTTCAGCATAATAAGAAATGGTGGTAAATCGTGAATTATGATAACTTATTGACTACATAAATTTGTTGTGGACAAAAGAATTTTTTAGATTATTTACATCACCATCCAATCAATTAAGAAAAATAATTTGAATTTGATTGATTAATTTAAGATGATCAAAATTTATAATAATGTGATTTTTCTGTCCATTCAAAATTTCAAACTTAATAAATAGTTACATTACAATTAGCATAAATTTTATCTCATTCAAAAAATGAAATGAATCAAATTAAATGTAAATTTAGAGGTTTTCCAATTAAATTCCCTCAGTTGAGTTTATAATAGGATCTTAATTCCATGAAAATAAGGACCCTTTAGGCCAAGATTTTCAAGCAATCCTTGACGCTCTATGCCAAAATTTATTCTGACTCTCTTTAATAACTCTTGTGGAAATAATTACAAACATTACTAATGTTGTCAATTCTTTTGTTTTTCAAGCAAGCCTCTCTGTGTAAAGAATTGTAGACTTTAAATCTCTTTTTTTTTAGATTAGTTTGTGTTCATTCGAGATTAAACTTTTTCAAAACATTATCAAGTTATATTGAAATCTGCGGCTCTTATTTAAATATTTGAAAGAATTTTAGTAAGTTAACTTCATAACAACTTTTTATTGTCGTTAGCTTCAGGGGCAGAGTCAGGATTCTCTGTAAGGAAACGCAAATTGTCAGGCAAAAGGCATGAGGCGATTTCACCAGTCCGTTAATAATCAGCTGAGTTTATTTGATTAAATGATATTAAAGGAAAAAGGCATGGGCTGATTTCACAGTCGTTTAATACAATCAGCCTGAGTTTTTTTGATTAAATCTATTAAAGGATTAGTAGATAAGTTATTTTGAACTAATAAAATTGGTTATTAGTTTCAATTTAAATTTATTTTGTACAATTTTTATGTTGAATAGATCAAAATGTATGAATTTATAAATATAAGTAAGTGGTATTTGTTAATAATTGAAAAGATCTTAATGTAAATTAATTTACCTCTAATATCTATTAATTTTTAATAAGTTTTATAATTTTAGTTTATATATATATAGTATATATATATTGATTTAAGAGGAAAGGTAACAAAGTCAACAATAGACAGAGTATAGAAACACAAAGACGAGCAAACAGAGCTTAGGCCATTAGCACTTGATGCCCAACAATATTTGCCAAATCAACTAAGTGAATCGATCTTTTGAAAGCTCGATAGATTTTCAGGGAACTGAAAATGATTAATTCTAATAGAATTATGGCGAGTGCAATTTCATTTCGAAACACTATGCTATATCTGTTTTTACATATTCTCCAAAGTGTAACAATGAAAATGAGTCCCAAGGTATGTTTTGAATTTCAATGCATTTGGCTCTCATATTTGCTTGCAACCATTGGCTCAAGAGGGGTGTGTAAGCTAGACTCAGCATTTTTTGCCTTTCATCCTTCATATCCTTGCTCTGGGACATTCACGTAAAGTGGATGAATCTATTATACATACTGCATCTGGGATAAGCATCAATCCAAAGTTAACTCTTTAATTTCTCCTATGTTTGATTGTGAGGCAAGTTTGCCTACAGAAAATTATTGTAGCATAGTTGTATAATTAAATAAATAGCATATTCATAAATTAATTAATTTATATTACAGGAATAGAACATAAACTAACTCATGCTAAGATTACATTGATGAAAGAAATATTTTACAAATTAATACTGAAATAAATAGAAATGAAGCAAATAGAAATTTGTGTGATACCACAGTCTTCTAAAACAATTCGCCGCCTCACCGTGAGTGTTAGAGGTATATCGGCGTCTGTCTCTCAGGATAGAGGTATAGACCGCTAACGGTAGAACGCACCTTTGTTTAGCTTCGGCGAATGATGTGGCAACACTCTCTCACCCACAAAGAAAAAAAATGGAGCAAACTGACTGTATAGTAGGAACCAAAATTCTGTGTTGAAAGCAATGAAGATGCCTCCTTTCATACACAATGAGGGAGAGAGGAAGGCTAGCCAATACCTCATTTATGAGGCCAACTTTTATGAACAATTCTCTCCATTCAATTCTTAATAATTTTTTATTATTCTTTTTGTGTGTAAAATCTTGTTACAAAGGAATCTAAACTCATTTGACCCATCACCGGCGGTTAGGACTACTTTAATTTCATATTAAAGTCACCAAAAATCATTTTTCCACAATTCTCCACCGTGAAAAATAAAAAAATGGACGAAAAAAAAAAGATGGGGGACAAACAATTTTTTTTTTAAACAACAAAAGAACCCCCCCGGAAAAAAAAAAGAGAAGAGGCACATAGACTAACTATATAGAAAATGTAGCTATTGCTGAACTTTCGTAGTG
>NW_021027156.1:208832-232806 GCF_004153795.1 Camellia sinensis | reverse complement strand
ATTTTATTTTATGGATATAATTATTTATAAAATAAAAATTTTATTTAGTGTGATATTATGTGACGATAATTAGGTGTATTGTCAAAATAGAATTTATTGTATGTTATTGTTTCTATTGGCACGTTAAAAAAAACTTATTTTTATCTTTTTTGTTGGGCAGTAACAATAGCCCCTAATGCCCACACCAACCTTCATTCAATGAAATCCTTAAACTATAGTACTTTAGTCATCCAACGTAAACACTCAATAATTTGAAATTTATTACATTATGCACAAAACTTTATAATATTTGTATTTCCTTTTAACATGGTTTGAGAATCTCACAGATGTCTTTATTTTTTAATATTATCTTGGAGTGTTCCATGGTTCAGGAAAGTACACAAGCTTGGTTTGGGAAAAGTATGATGGCTTTTTGGCTTTTTGGCTTTTTTTGGACTATTTATGCCTGGGCTAAAAAGCCTTGGTTTGGAAGGGTTTTTGGCATTTTTGGTTTTTGAACTTTTTTTGTGAGAGAAGAATGTAAATGATTATAGGTTGGATGTGATGTTTTTGTTTGTTATGGACTAAATATCCTATTTTGTTTTTTGTGGCTAAAAATGCCAAAAAAGCCTGAACAACCATTGCCAACAGAAGGCAGAGGAATTTTTTTTTTTTTGGTTACATTAAAATTTTCACACTAAAGAGTTTTTGGAGTGCTATAATTGAAAATGTTAATTTGAAAAAAATTATACTAAGAAGTTTTTTTTGTGTATTACATTAGAGTTGATACAATAGAATTTTTTATGTTATATTAGAATGTTACACTAAAGAATTTTTTTAAGAGTTATTATTAGAGTGTTACATTTAAAAAAAAATTAACATAAGGAGTTTTTTGTGTGTATTATATTAAATATGTTGATCACTACAGAATTTTTGTTTATATTATATAATGATATATTATCTAAAGAAGTTTTATTAGAAGATGTTAGTATATTAAGAAAAGTACAGTAAGAAATTTTTTTTTATGTGTTACATTAAGATCTTACACTAGGATTTTTTCGTTTTTTAGTAGATTTATCATTGGAGTGTTACATTAGAGTATTACAGTTTTCAAAATTATATATTTTGGTCAAAACTTGACTAAGTGTCTTTTGCCACTCCTTTTTAGAAATGTTTAAAAATCTCGTATTTTAAAATGTTATGAAGAATCCCATATTTTAATGTATATTTGAATGTTTTCTAAATAAAAAAGATTTATCATATAAAATAATTAGGGTAAACTATCTAATAGTGCCTAATAGCTACGACTTATCCTCTCATAAGTCCGCATTGAAATAAATCTTAAATAGATTTATGAAGAAATCAAATTATATACCAAGAACATATGCTGATAATTACAATTAAATTACATTTCCTTGCGCTTGTGCTTCAAGTAATTCTTGAAATTCTTCAAACCATTGGGAAGTTTCTCAATGATCACAGCAACTTGGAATGACTCGTTCAAAGGCATCCCCTCAGCATGAATTTCATGCAAGATCACTTGGAACTCCAGGACTTGGCTTATCACAGTTTTTGAATTCGTCATTTCAAAGTCTAGGAATTGGCCAATGACAAATTTCTTTGCCCTGACATCCTCAGTCCTGTATTTCTTTTCCAGAGATTGCCATAACTCCTTTGTTGAGCTCTTGGAACAAAACACACTTTAGAGTGAGTCTGCCAAGCTGTTGAACACATAGTTCCGGCAAAGATAGTCTGTCCGCTTCCATGTGTCAAGCGCCATAGCTTTCTGCCTGCCAGGCTCATTCTCTGCCACGGCTGGAGGATCCTCACTCAGAACCTTGGCAAGGTTTAGCGTAGTCAAGTAAAACAGCATCTTTTGCTGCCATCTCTTAAAGTTTTTCCCAGCAAATTTTTCTGGGCGCTGATGGTGACTAAGCGGTCCTCCCGGAGCAGCCGGAGTAACACCAGGGTTGACCACAGAGGTCACAGCAGTAGGGGTTGGCAATCCAGTTGCCCCGGGGTTCAAATCCCCACTAACATTAGCAGTAGCAGCAGCATCAGTGATAGTTTCCATTTCGGAAAATTACACCAGAATATCACTTCTGTGTTTCCAGAAATTAAACTTAACCCTTAGAAAATCCCTTAGAAGAAAAATTAATTCAAAAATTAGTCTCACCACAAAACCCAGAATCGAACATGGTCAAGAAAGTTTCCAGGAAGACTGGAGGGGTCACATCGGTCTCACTTAAAACCCAGTTAACCATTTGACAAAACTTTTAATAGCATGTTGACTCCTAGTCCGTGATAAACAAATTAAGAATTAAATTTTCTTAGGGATGAACTAGGTTAAAGCAAACCAGGGTCCAAAACTTCTACAAGCAATGTAAAACCATTGCTACAACAATATAAGCAAATAAAACTTGCTACTACAAATTGATAAACAAATAAATTACATCTCAAGCAAAACATGCTTCAAACATTTTTGTTTTTACATCCCAAATCCTATTCATTTGGTTTTATATTTGTTTTTCGCATTAGTATCCCTACAAAGAAAATTAGTAGCAAACCACAACAAAATACAAACAAATAATCTAAAAAATTTAATTATAATAAATAATTGAAACCATCTAGCCAACTATTAATTATATAAGTAACCAACTAATATAAAGTACCAAAACAAAATACAATTTGTAACTTCAAAATTAAATTACAACTTTAAAATAAAGCTCAATACTCATGAGTCATAAATGAAATTAATTCATAATAAACATTTAAACTAATAACTCGATAAGTCAAATTCAAAGTTAATGCACCCAATTAAATAATTCAGATTAATGCACCTAATTAAATAATTCAGATTAATGCACCTAATTAAATAATTCAGATTAATGCACCCAAATAAATAATTTAGATTAATGCACCCAATTAGATAATTTAGATTAATCATGTACACAATTCATAAAAGTTTATAACTCCAAATACATTAAATTATGTAATCTAGCCTAGAAAATAATAAGCATGTAACAAATTGAGACTAGAATAGAATTAGCATGTCAAAATTGCAACATCTATAAATTATATTTTATAACTTTAAAATTCATGCAAATCATGGTAGGGAAATGATGAACCATACGCATAAAACAAGATTATACTAATACAATTAAGTAGGCAAATTATAATAGAGCATTATAATTAAACTAAGCAATTAGAGAGTACCATTGCATAATTTACAATTATTGAAATAGTGAGCAATTCCGTAACAATTCCTAGCAACATTATACAAAGCTAACCTAATAGTCTATATAAATCTATTCAATCAATTTCATAGAAAAGATATATAAAATCTGTTTTAACCTTGTTGAACCATATTGTGAAATTAAATAAATAGATTTATGAAGAAAACAAATTATATACCAAGAACACATGTATACTTTCAAACAGACCTAGCAAGAGATATAGGGGGAATGAATGAAAATGGTGAAATCCTCTAAAATACTTATTTCTCCTTTCAATTTGTGCTAACTTTACCTTGTTGATCTAACAAAAAACCGAAGCCTGCACGGAAGCAGTTTCCTTAAAACAGATTTCGCCGCCTCACGGGTCGAGTGCTTGAGGAAACCCGGCGTCTGTCTCCCAGGATACGACGGTCAAAACCAGCTACGGCAGAAGCACTATCTGTCTAGCTTAGCGAACAAAACAATGGCAGCACTCTCTCACCATAGGAACTGTCAAGCAAACTGACTTGTAAAATGGAAGCAAAAATTTCTATATTGAAACTTGACAGGAGGGTCTCAGTTTATACATGTATAGGGGAGAGAGGAAAAGCCTCCAGCCTTTAAGGCTAGTCATTAAAACACCAAGCATCCATAGTCCCTTTTCACAAAATGAAAAGTATGGATGCCCAAAGGATTCACACCCTTTAGACAAGAAAAAAGATTTACATACTCTTTAAAATCCTATTCATGAATCTAACATCATGAAGTAATTTCTTGGCAATTTCTTATTCAAAACCCAATGATTTTTGACTCACTTGGACCCAACATAAAAAATGATTAAGATCCACTTTAATATTTAATTAAAATCACCACACTTTAATATTAAATTAAAGTTCCAAAAATTATTTTATTAAAATCACCACACTTTAATATTAAATTAAAGTTCCAAAAATTATTTTTTCCAACATAAGTAATTTACATGCAGAACTAAAAATAATGTTAATATGTATATATAGGTGGGGTGTGTTTGAGTGGAGTGGTGACTATGAGTTTGAAGTAAAAGAAAAATTGATGCATACAAGGGGCTACGATTGGGACGTAGAGAGACGCGGAAAAAAAACGTGATTAAAACAGGACAGTTACGTGCACGTGAAAAATGAGGAGGGGTTGTTCGTATATATATGCGCCACGTGTTGAAAAGAGTACTGCTACAGGAAAAGGTTAGTTGTGGGTCCCAATGATGGCTGGCGATTTATATGATTGGAGATATTTGTGATTGATTTGATTATTATTTTTTTTGACTTTATTTTTAAAAATGTTAATGATTAAAAAAATAAATAAAAGATAAATACTAGCTAATGATCCAAGAGCGCTTGTTGAGGCACAATATACTACTGTAAGAGCATCTCCAACACTTAACTTCTTTTTTCATCAAATTTGATGAAAAAAATGACGATTTTTTCAATTTGATACGAGGCGCTCCAACGGTGAGCATCAAAGCAAAATTAGGGAGGTGGTCGACCGGGTGGTCGACCGGCCGGTTGACCAACCGGTCGACCGGTTTGGGCAATTTTTTTTTTTTTTTTTTTTTACCTGTTTGAACCTTTTTTGACCGGTTTGAACCTAGTTATTTCAAAGGGAACCGGTTGACCGGTTGGTCAACCGGCCGGGCAACCGGCCGGGCAACCGATGTATCTCTTTCAACGGTCAGTAACAGTGATTTGGTAAAATCCGGAACTTGTTCTCAGTTTGATACTTTTTTTGCTGATTTCTCATTTTGATATTCATTTGATGCAACGGCTGGAGCATGAAAAAGTATATTTTTCATCAAAATTTAAATCTGATATCAATTTTGGTTTACCGTTGGAGATGGTCTAAGACACTCACATGTGAAATCTTTAAAAAAATATGAAAAGGAGGTAGAGTTTTACATAATTGAATATATGATAAATTAAAATTTTATATTTACTATTTTATATCATTGTGGATGAAATTATAAAATTTTTATTTGAGGTCTCAAATATTTTTTGGTGTAATAAATTATTATTAATATATAATAAAAATAATAAATATTATTGTTTAACAAAGAGGTCACGACTAAAGTTTTTTTTGTCACGAAAAGTTAATTTTTACTGACCAATTTATTGGTTGCTAAAGATAAAACGTAAAAATTATGCTATTTAGCTGGCGACTAAATTTTTTTAGTACACAAAAATTACTATACTACGATTAAAAGTTATTTAGTCACCAAAAATAAATATTTGCCGACCACAATTGTTGTCGCAAAATATTAATAACAAACATTAAGCTAGTTTTTTGGCTAAGAAATTTATTGTAGTCGGAAAAAATTAGTATACCATGTTTAAAATAAATTTTAGTAGCCTAAACCTTAAATTACCGCCGACCAATATTTTTGTAGTCTCCAATTGTGGCATATTTGGCGACTAAATTTATTTATAGTCGCCAATAATAATTTTTTGGCTACTAAAAAAAATTAGTAGCTAAAACCGTAAACAATGCCGACCAATGTAATTTTTTGTTGCTGATTGTATAACTTTTGGTGACTAAATTTCTTTTAATCGCCAAAGTTCGTCGCCAAAAGTGTAATTATCGGTAGTAAACCAAGTTTTTGAAATAACATTCAAAATAATAAAGGATAAATTACAAATACACCCCTTGAGGTTTAGTTAAAATACAAATTGCCCCATGTAGTTTTGGAAATTACATTCCACTCGTTGAGATTTCTAATTTCATAATAAATCATTATTTTTATTAATAAATCATCAAGTCAATTAATAATTTTTTATGATATTAGAAATATGTTTCAATTAATAATTTAGGTAATTTTATTATTGTATAGGAGAGTAATTGTGAATTTCATTTTTTTTAATTAATTATGTTAAATAAAAAATTCTAACAAGGGGTATTTGTAATTTTTCAAACCATAGGAGGTAATCTGTACTTTAAGCACACATCATGGGGTGTATTTGTAATTTACCCAATAATAAAAGTATGTAATTTAGAACAAGTCAATAATGGGCTCGTTTGGGAAATTGACTTTTTAGTTTTTTGGCTATTTTAGCCTGATTAAAAAAATTGTGTTTCGAAAGTTGGTTAGTTTTTTTGTAGTTGCTTTGATAATTATGAGAGAAAAAGTGAAATGATTATAGTTTGAATGTGATATTTTGTCTTATTGATTATTTTAACCTATTTTGTTTTTGTTGACTATTTGTGAAACCCCGTATTTTTATATAATAAAAAAAATAACAATAATATATATTTTTAATTTTCTTAAATAATTATTCATAATATTTTGAATTTAATAGTCTATATATTTTTATACTGACCATTTATTCAAAATAAAATAAAATAAAATATTTTTTTGACTTTATATTATTACTCAATATTACTTTCTGAACCTTATGATATTTTTATTATATTTTTCTCTATATTTTTTTGTAATCAAATTACACTGGAACCTAATATTTTCTATACTAAAATCCAATCCAAAAAAAAAAAAAAAACCAGGTGTTATGTTGAATATATATATAAATGCTTATCTCCATTGTTAATTAGCTAAGCTTAAGAACACCCTCCAATGCCAAACCCTAACTTCCCTCCTGTAACATCATACGCCACCTCCAATGTCTTCTGCTGATGATTCCCGAAAACACCCACATCCGAAGCATTACTATTCCCTGCAAATGCCAAGCACACCTGCGATACACTATGCCCGAAAAGTATCCCCGTCGGGTAGATCGGAACCTTCACATTGCCTTGGAAATAAAAGCGTATCTTCGGAATTAACACCGTTTTGTTGTTGCTCAGATCATAGCATGTGTCAAGCATCGACAAACCTTTAGTCATCGGATAATTCGTCATCTTTTGTCGAAAAGCCACCCTCAAAGCACTGTAAATCGCCGGCGGTAGGCGGGTGATGACGGTGCCGGAGTCTATGATCGATGTCGTGGTCTTGAACACTGATTTTGCGATGGATAGTTTCCGTCCACCGACTTTGATCCCCGTTATATGGACGAAGTAGAACGATGGATTCTTTGAGTTTCTGGAAAATGGGGTGAAATTTAACTTTAAGGCACTAGAGGTTCCTCCTTTTCCGAATGTTAGGTGTCCGGTTGAGCTCGACGTTGATGGAAGGCAGTAGGAGAAGTATTTTTGGTACATTGAAGAAGTTTGCGAGACGACGGACAATTGATTTCGCGCGAGTCCTAATAATCCGGCGGCGCCACCGAATAGGCCGCGGTTGCTCTGGCCGCAGCCGAATCGGAAATTAGGCAACACATCGGTGGGAGTCAATGTTAAAGTGTCTTTGCTGAAGAACCCGATGGAGTAGGACTGGTCGACGTACCCTATGCCATAGAGATGAAGAAGATACAAGCATTTGAACTGGTGACATTGAAACTAAAATTCTGGGTCTCTCTGTCGTGCATGCTGGGGCTGTTGGAGAAGATGAACTAAATTTCATCCAGTGTTTCTCGGCCCATGGTGCTACGGTGCATCCTAGTACATTTAGGTTAATCGAGTGGTCCTATGACTTTGGGGATGATCACCCTTAGGTTTTTCGACGTGTAGAATCCATTTTTGGGGTTAGATCTTTCAAATTCTAAGTCTAAGATGATGATCAACAACTAAAGGTTTCAAGAGAATCCAATGAAAGATCAACGGTGAGATCGTGTCCGATTAATGTGAAATTTCAGCAAGACGATCATGGAGCCAGGACGGTCATATCTTACGATCAGAATCATAAATCAAATTCGGACGATAAATCGCTAGCAACCTAACATAGTAAGAAAACCCTCTCAACCCTCTCATTTTTTATATATTTGAAAATTTCAAATTATATACATATGATAAAATGTCTAAGCTTGTAGATAAAATTTTATTTATAATTGTATGAAAATTTATGATGGTACATCAAATTTGGACTTGCATGTGTAGTTTATGCTATTAAAAAGGTTATTGAAGATGTTATTTGGCTCTTTAAATTTGCCAGAAAATTGTACTAATTTTTAGACAATTTTATACTCAAAATTTGAAGATGATTTCTTCTACAAAGTTATTGATAATGATGTCTAGTTCATCCACAAAATTTTTCAACAATTATTGAGTTCTGTATGAATTTATACAGATTTTTAACCAAATCTGGAGCTATAGACAAATTTTGTTATGTGTTTGAAAAATCATTAAAAATTTTATATTAAACCAAATCTGATAATTTCTAAGCAAAAAATGAAATTTGAGAAGTCTAGTTTCATAATAAATTTTTAGATCATGGAATTTATTTATAAAATTTAAGTATGGAATTAATTTAAGGAAATGTGATAAATCTGTGTCATAAAATTTCTGAGAATTTTACAGAATTATTTATAACTTATTTTTGGAAATTTATTTCTGAAAAATGACTCAAACATATTTATTGAATATCCTGTACATTTTCATGAATTTTAAAACTGTATAAATAATTTATTTATAATTTTTATTACCTAAGGTATAACCTGAAAATTTCTAGACAGGTTTAAGATCATGACTTCAATTATTTATTCGGATAAAAATCAGTTATTGTGTTGGTCCAATTCATCAAATATAGTAAATTAGTAATCCATGTATGGGTGTATTGTGGTTTATTTAATATTGTGGCAGTCTAATCTTGCAAATTAAAAATCCATGCACGTGTGTTACTTTGGTTTATTTTCTCTGCATCTAAATTATTATTTCATACCATGGTTTAAATAAATTATTTATTTAAATGCTGTACATTTATTTATTATTGTGTGACATGTGTAATATTTTATGTTGGGAATTTTAATGAGTTGGTGTAACATCAATTATGATTAAAAATTAGAATTATTTGTGAGTAATATCAAAATTAACTGAAATAATTAACGGCATATACGAAGTTAACAATTGACGGTCAATACCAGTTGCTCAGAGTGAGTCTTGGTTTTAAAGAGTGTACGAAATTAAGCGTTGACAGTTAATACCGATTGTTCAGGGTGAGCCCTGGTTTTGAGAATTCTCACGTAAATTGTGTTGCGAAACTCTAAGATGGCACGGGACTTATTTGAACCCTTTTCGGTATTTGGTTTTGGAAAAAGGGTGGATGTGCCGGTGGCACACAAGGAGGTTACGTACCCCTGGCAGACCGTTTCCTTGGGGCAGACCACGGATGCTACTACTTGGGTCTCATCCTCCTCCTCTCTCTCTCTCACACACACATCCAGACTTGACGCAAATACTTAAATCTAGTTCAACGAAGCAGAGAGTAAAGAAAAGAAGAAAGCCACAAATCAACTTGTAGTTTCTTGCTTACAATTTCAATTTCAATAACCAAATCGAGAGAGACGGGAAGGAAGAGCGAGAGAGAGAGAGAGAGATATACCTCACTGGTGCAGATGGCGGTGGCGGTCTGGCTTCGAAATCGAAATTACAGAGTCAGATGAAATCGAAATAAGAGAAATCGAGCCGGTGCAAACGGTGGTGGAGGTGGAGCTTCGAAATCGAAATCGCTTTGAATCTCAAAGACGAATCTGTGAGAATGATAAGGGTTTAGAGATGAATCGAGAGAGAGAACTTCGATTAGGGCTATGAATCGATACGTTCAGACGGTTTAGAGAGAGAGTGAGATTTTAGGGCTACAAAATATGTATTATATTTTATATTCACCGCTCACCCATTTTCGAGAGAGAGAGAGAGATAGGACATTCGAAGGCGTTTTCAAACGCCTCTGGTTATTTAAACGGTGCCGTTTTGATTTAAAAAAAGCGACGTTTAAAAAACGTCGTTAAATATTGTGTCGCCAAAACTCATTTTTCTTGTAGTGTCAATAGAAAGGATTATTTTTTTTATTACAAAAAGTTAAGGTTAAAACGGTGATTAAAAAATATATTAGAAGTATTTATGATTAGCATTAAAATTGAAAAAATTAATAAAAAATGGTTGGTTCTTTCAATTCATCTAATTGCATTTATTATGAATTATTTCAATACTCTAACTGTATTTTTGCATATGGCCAACACCACTTTCTAATAGTTTAACACTACCACCACCATTGATACCATTCCACCACCACCTCTGCCTCTACCATCACTTCACTGATGCCACTCTACCACTACTACTGCTACCCTCCTTCCCATCTCCTAAATAGAAAAAGAAAAGAAGAAAAAAAAAAGTTGAACAAGTTGATTCATTTCTTTAATTTGTCAATTTAATTCGATTTGTTAAAACTTGTTTATTGAATTAGTAGGTTTAGATGTAATTGTTTTTGTTGGCTATATATTTTGTACAAGTCAATTACAATTCGACGCGTGACAAAGTAAGGGCAGTACGGGAAGACTATTCAAATCTTCAATCCTGATTGTACACGTGGGAGTTAGTATTGGTTATTACGAGATCTGAGTAGCAGTGGATCAGCAGAGAGATACAAAGTGATGTGGCATCATTGGTTACTCACATTTGAATTCAAATTTAGGAAGGAAGCCTAACTGCAAGTGATGGCGTAATGGAGCTAATCTTGAGGCAACATGATAAACGTTCATGGAGGAGCAGTTCGACGGTTGGAAATACAGTTCGATGGTCATCCTTAAGCAGTATAAATAGCAGAGAAGGCCCCAGAAAAGCCCTCCGGACTCAGATCCAAAAACTAGTCTTATTCTACTTTACTTAGTTTTACATTTCCTGTTCTTTACATTCCAGTACTTTAAATTCTGCACTGCACTTCATTCATAAGAGTAGTTTCAAGTAGATTGTCGTTGTAAACCTTTACGAGGCTGAGTTTGAATCATTGTAAGTTTTTCATTCTAATGAAATGCTTCAGTTGCTCTTTATTTGATTGATATTTTGCTTAATTCTCCTAAATCAAGCCACCATTAAAAATCCTCTTCATTAAGGCTGAGAGAACTAAAATACAATCGTATGATAATTGGTTGGCAATTAAATTTCTGTAAGGACTGATTGATCCTTGCTGCCACGCTCGCAATTACAATAATAACCTTCGAAAGCCAAAAAGCCAACATATATTTTTGGCACGCCCAGTGGGACCAATTGAAATGGCTAGACGTAAGAGACAAGGAGAAAATGAACGCTTGGAAGAAGGCGTGGAAGGAGAGGTAGAGATACCTAATCCAGAGGATAATGTGATAACACATCCTGTGAAAACTCCCATTTTATCAGAACCTATGGTCGAACAGACCAGAAACAAGTACCATATGTTCGAAATATTGGACGAGACCAAGGAATTGGACCATCCACTGTCCCATCTACTCAGCCAATGAATCCATGGGGTGGCTTAATAGATGTAATGGGACAACAATTAATGAACACAATGGAAAGGTGGGCAACATCCTTTTTGGATCGAATGAATAACCACCAGTTAACAAACGTAAGACACATGGAGGAAATTTCGAATGTCCCTCAGCAAAGATTGGCTAGAGATAAACAGTCTATGCAAGTTAATAGACATTCTAATGGTCAAACTAGTAATCAGAACTATGAAAGACCATCACCTCAGTCTTGGTACGAACGTGTTCCAAGGCCTGTAGTAGGTCAAAATGTCTCAGTACTTAATAGTGAAGCCATGCAATTTGGTAGAACTGGCCCAGTACAAGAAAATGGCGTAAGAATGGTTCCAAATCCCATGTTCAAAGCCATACCTGGCACAAGGGGGTTCACTAATCCCTTATTCGAATTTATACCCGGGGAGTTGGAAGGTTTTCCTACAAATGGAAGAGACACAACACCAGTTCCAGCACCTTTCGCAGGACAAATTCAAAAGGGTTACCCATACCCCCAACAGCAACCTGCACCACAGGGACAACCAGTCCCAAACATACCACCTTATGGACCAAGAGGACCACAAGCACAAGTTTGTCCACCAAATCCTGTGTTTGTTCCTCTAGCAGTGGTTCAGTAGGCACAAAATATGGTCCTTAGGGACCAAATTGCTGACATCGTTAGGGAGATGTGTGGACCGATGGCTCGGGGGGTCCAGACTCCTGTATATAGAAAACCATATCCAGAATGGGCAGATAGGGTACATGAATACCCAAGAGGTTTCAGGATACCAGATTTCGCCCTTTTCTATGGGAATGGAAACCAATCAACAGTAGATCATATTGCTAGGTTTGTTGCCCAATGCGGTGAATTTGCTAATAATGACTATATGAAGCTAAGACTGTTCCCAAATTCTCTAACTGGAGGAGCATTTGTGTGGTACATTAACTTTACACCTGGCTCAATCCAAACTTGGCAACAAATGGAAGAGGCATTTCATGCCCAATTCTTCCAATCAGAGCCAGAGGTTTTTATGGCGGACCTGGTAAGATTGAGTCAAAGGCCTGAAGAGCCAGATTTAAAAGGGCTCGAAATAAATGTAGAGTCATCTTGCCAGAGCCAAAATTCATAAGATTGGCTCAAAATGGCTTAGAGTTTAGGCTTTGAAAGAAATTTGACTCAACAGAGTTTAGGGACTTAGTGGAACTGACTTATAAGGTTCAGGCTTCGAAAGAAGTTTGATTCAACAGAGTTCAGGGATTTAGTGGAACTGACTTATAAAGTATCTAGATATGAAGCATTACCAGAAGAGGAACAAGATCGAAATAATGCATCATATAGGACATACTACAAAGATCTTAACTATGAGATTGATGCAGCAGAGATTGTGGGGAAAGAGCCTATGATCTGTGAAGCATTAATTCATAAAGATACGACAATTGACCAGCAGTTTAAAAAGAAAGATCTCCACAGGAAGTATTCTTTCAATTTAACTAAGGTAGATGACATTTTTGATCATTTGCTTGCAGCCAATTTCCTTAAGTAACCAAAAGGGGTTAAAATTCCATCTCTTGATGAACTTAAAGGAAAAGTATATTGTAAATGGCATAATTCTTGGTCTCACTCGACTAAAAACTGTGTTGTTTTTCGAGGCAAGATTCAAGAACAAATTTGGAAAGGGAGTTTGAAATTCCCAGCCAAAGCTGATAAGGCCATGGGGATCGATAGTAATCCATTTCTAGAAATTGGAGAGGTGGCAGCCAATGCCATTATGCCAGATTTTCAGAACTTGTCTTTGAAAGAATTGGAAGAAGTCAATGTACAGATGCATGTGGCCAACCAGATAGCAATCAAGAAAGACACTAGAAATCTACCAGCTATTGGACAAGATTTCTCACACTAGTGGGAAGACTCTGATGAAGAAGCACTGGATGATGACTCCCTAGAGGCAGCCGTAATGTAGAGGATGTGTCCCAGGTGTAGACTAAGTTATAAGTGGTTGAAAGGCCTTCCAGTTGATGGGAAGCAATATTACAGGGATGTGCAGAGGCATCCCAAACCAACCAATGCTTATAATAAAAGGCCGTATCTGGCTAATGTTAGGCAACAGCCATTAGTGGTTGAGCCTACAGTTGATAGAATGCATGCTAAAGGCAAGAGGCCCTTATATGAGTCCAGGTCACCTAACTATTACAGAATGGAGAGTAGTCATTCTGAAAGAAGATTGGAGAAGAGTTCAGGTTTTAGGATCAAAGCCAGAGATTGGCCCCCTAGACTAGCTTCACGGAGGATAGAAAATGATCACTATCATCGAAGGCCCAAATCAGGCTCAAAGCTTGAGGTCAAGTCCAAGCAATTGCCTTCACAGCCAGCTTTGAAGGTGACCTCGAAGGAAGAAAAGGGCAGCTCAACATCTGGGTCAGTAAGTTCATGGGTACCTGGAGTTCCAAATTGGTTTGTGATGCAGAACAAACCTAGGGAAGTGCCTACCCAAATGAATGTTGGAAATCAAGGTAGGATGGTTAAGCCTCCATTGGTAGCCCCCAACAACTGGGTATTGCTGAAACACCCAAGAACGAAGGAACCAGATATGGTCCCCGTTATTTCCAGATCACAAGGGAGGAAAATTCAGCTTAGGTACACCCAATACCAGCAAGACCTGAAAGAAAGTGGAGAGAGTTCTTCATTGATTTAGACTGAAGGAAAGAAGAATCCAAAGTCAGACCATACTCCAAAGCCAGCCCTACAAAGCAAGGTGAGTTACAGCAGAGAACAGTTGGTTAAGGTCCATTCTGAACTAAAAGTCAGAGAGAAGGTTAGCCTAGCAGGATTGGAGAAAGCTCTGATGGAGAGTGGTAGCGAGACAGAAGAAGAAATTGGCATGAGCCAAAAGAAAGAAATGGTGGAAGAAGAAATGTTCGAAGCCTTCATGGCCGAGCAAACATTTTTGGTTGAAAAACCAGTCGAGGGAAACCATTCGAAGGAACTTGTTAGCAATAAAGTACCAGAATGCAACATGCAGGATGCTTCTGAGGTAACTGACCAAGGTAGCCAAGAGGGGAAACAGGTACAGCCAGTCATCTAGTTTGGCTCGTTTCCTCCAGTATCAATAAACATGGTACACATACCACCGCATGAATTCCAAGCTGGAGATGAGAATCAAGGAATTAAGAGGGGCAAGAAATTGACCCAATTCCAATCTCTAGTGAAGACTCACAAGCGAGTATGGTACAAGATAATTTCGGAATGGTTACCCCAATGGAAACTAAGTATGAGATTGAAGAAGTGGTAAGTATTAACCTCTTGTATCCTTTTGAATATGCCTCGAATTCTATGACACAGCATGTTAAGCCTTTGTATATTAAGGCCTTCTTCGATGGGATACAGTTAAACCGAGTCTTAGTGGAAAATGGGGCAGCGGTGAACTTACTACCGAAATCTTCCTTGAAGAAATTAGGGAAAAAGAATCCCAGGTTGATCCCAACTAGTACAACTATTGCTGGTTTTGTTGGGGACTAACAGATGGCCCAGGGAATTCTACCCATCAACCTGAGTATGGGAACCAGGGACTGCATAACGGCGTTTTTCGTCATCGACAGCAATGCGAAGTACAATGCTTTACTTGGTAGAGATTGGATCCACACTAACAAATGTGTGCCTTCCTCTTTACATCAGAAAATGATAATGGCTCTAGGCAATGGGGAGACGGAGGAAATTGATGCAGATCCTCAACCTTTCATAGCCTGCGCAGACTTTGCAGAAGCCAAACTGTATATTGAGGGAGTGACACCGCTCAGTATACTGATGAAATCTGATGGCTCAGCCGAAGTAACGGCTGATGAGGAAGTGACACACCTGAAGCACTTAGTCCAGGAGAGTGCTGATGAAGAGGTGGTCGTTAAAGATGACAATGATGCCTGGTTATAGGCAACAAGGTTAAGCACCAGAAGCCAAGTCTTTGGCTTTAATTAAGTTTTCAATATTCACTCTAACTTACATCCTCATCCAAGGAAATGATTTAAAAGAGGACTCAACAAGAGAGAATAATTCAAGCAAAACGCACACATACCTTGAGTCTTTAATTCTACAATCCTCCACAAGCTCCCAACCTTATTTCTTAATGAAAAATATTTTTTTGTGGCCCATTTTTTTTTTTTTTTTTGTTATTAAAGACCAGGAACTAATTTTTTGTGGTAGAGGAGAGGGAACGGCAATAGTGGTGAAGGTGGTGGATAAGAGGTGGTGGTGGTGACGGCGGTGATGGTGAAAGAGATTAGTGGTGAAGTTGTGGTAGTGGTAGAAGAGATAGAGTGGCAGTGGTAAAGGAGAGGTAATGGCAGTAGTAGTGACAATAGTGGTAGTGGTGGTAGTGGTAGTGGTAGTAGAGTTGTGGCAATGTTGGTAGTAATGGTAGTTGTAGAGGTCGAGTGGCAACAGTAGTAGTGGTGGTGGTAGTGGAATGGCATTTGTAGTAGTGGTAAAAGTGGTAAAGGAGATGAGTGGTGAGAGAGAGAGAAATGAGTGAGCAACAGATAGAGAAGAGAGATAGACAAAGACAGAGTGATGAGCAAGAGAGAATGATTAACGGCATATACAAAGTTAACAATTGACGGTTAATACCAGTTGTGGGGAATGGTGTGATATGTAAAGACTGTACGGAATTAAGGGTTGACTGTTAACACCGGTTGTTTAGGGTGAGCCCTGGTTTTGAGAATTTTCACGTAAATTGTGTTGTGAAACTCTAAGATGGCACGGGACTTATTTGAACCCTTTTCGGTATTTGGTTTTGGAATAAGGGTGGATGTGCTGGTGGCACACAGGGAGGTTACGTACCCCTGGCAGACCGTTTCCTTGGGGCAGACCACGGATGCCACTACTTGGGTATATAACTCCGGACGTGGGCATCCCTGGTAGTTACGGTTGGTAACACTTGAATATTTGACCAAGGGAGGGTTTCAAATTAACCGTTGCCATGCTTAGTGGTCGGTAAGTTCAATCTCTTTGGTGAGATTTCGAGTGTCACTTAATTTATTAAAATTATTGAAATTATTTTAATGGTTGTAATTTATGCTTACAATTATATTGTCATCTCATGTTTATAATCTCATTAATTTTTCTCTTAAAAAGAATGGTAGGTTGGTTATGTTTTCTTACTGTGTTGCAAAACTCATGGCATATATTTTTGTTGCCCTGGCGTTTTATGCCAGGTCTTGGCAAGAGAATAAGTGAAGCTGAAATGGAGTCAATGCTAACGTAGAGCCTTGGCTGACCTGAAACCCCGAGTAGAGCCGAATAAATTATATTATTTTATATAGTAGCTATTAAGGACTTTATAATTTCATTTGAGGTTGTATTTGGATAATTTTAAGTTTTTATCTATTGTTATTTGGACATTTGGTTATGTGCGAGAGTTGGATTACCCTATTAAGTTATCAACTTTTTGATTTATTAAGTCATTTTGTTTATTTAATTTCCCTTGATATTAAAAAAAAATTTGGGGCGTCACACTATTTTAGTCCACAATCATCTTCCCAAGCAAGGCCAATATTGTAAATGACAAAAATAACTCAACTTGACTTTTTTATTTAATCTAATTAAAACAAACTTCATTTATATTTGATAATTTTTTTACATATCAAACCTAACTCTTCATTTAACCTGGGAAGAGTTTTATATGTTTATTAATTTTGGATTGAAAAGAATAAAAGTTTTTTTAAAAAATTTGATTAGCAATTATGTTAACTTATTTTTCATAGCAAAATAATTTTTTATTTGGAGTATTTATTTTTTAAAATATTTGTTCAAAAAAGAAGAAGAAATTTTAACCATTTTGTTGAGGCTAAACAAAAAATAAATTCATGAAGTAAAAGAAATTAAAGGGTCAGCTCATATTCTCACACTGCTGGAAATTAGGTTTTTAGTGGCGTTTAAAAAACGCCGCTATAGCTATCAAAAACGCCGCTAATTATTTTCGTGACGTTTAATACCAAACGTCGAAGATGCGGCCGTCGCTATAACTTTATGACACTTTCAAAACGTCGCTAAAAAACGCCGCTAAATATGCTGCATAACGGTACAATGACGTCATGCAATATTTAGCGATGTTTTGAAAACGTCGTAGTAGATCTTTTTTATTTTAAAAATATTACCATTGACATCATCTATAGTGACGTTTTGAAAACGCCGTCATAGCTTCAATTTTTTTTTTTTTTAAATTGTGCTAATTCTATGAAATTTAACGAAAACAAATTACCTGTAATAAAGATGAAAAATATTCAATATATTAACTAAATTTAGGTAAACATAATACTAGATCAATTCATGCTTCTCAATATACAAAAATATTTCAATTTCAAGATGAAATAAAGTTAAACTAGTGCCTAGTGATAAGTTGAAAGTTATTACAAAACAAATCAACACAAAAAAAAAAGATCAATCATGTACCCTTTACAGCTCGGCACAAAAAAAATCAAGATATTTAAATTGCATGGATGAATGTCGAGCATAAAAAGAAGGGGGGGGGAATCAACTGTATGCTATACAAAGATATTTAAATTGCATGGATGAATGTCTAGCATAAAAAGAAGGGGGGGAGGAAATCAACCGTATGCTATACAACACAATTGCAAGACCAATCATGTACTCTTTACAGCACTGGGAAGCAAGTTGAAGGCTTCATCCTCTTCTTCCAACTTCTTTTCCTGTTGACAAAAAAAAAATCCCAAGACTTAGTAAGTACTGATGGTGATAAAATAGTATCCAAATTCACATGTTTTGAGTTCCTATGCTGCCTTGAAAAATTCACACTGCAACTATGATGTGGTCAAATAGCTATACCTCTGGATGATTTGTTATGACATCAATTGGTCCAACAGTTTAAAGTATAAAAAAACTGAAGCTCAAATTCCAGCAAAATTATAGTTTGCTTTTGAATTTGAGCCCTATCAAATTCTCGTCAGATTAATACAGCCAGTGCCTAGCCTTAACACTGAACAGATTTTAGGTAGGCATGCCAAACCAGCCATTTAACTAATTTATTTGAAAAGAAGAAAAATAGACATTCAAAGACTTTAATATATATATATATATATATATATCTAGAACTTATTACTTGTGTTAATTTTCAGTTCAATGAGTTAAGGAGGCAACCTGAATCAAAACCTATTATGTTCAAAAGTGAGTAGAAGATTACATGAATGCAGCCCATCCAAAAAAAAGGTCAAACTACATGCTTACTTCAGGCAGTTCTGCAGGTATAAAATAGTATTGCCAGCTAAACATAAATTCAATCCCACAATAGATACTGCTACTGCCATTCACATAAATCTAGTACATCACAAAAGTGACCAAAATGGCAATTCGGCTTCATTGTTCAACGCCTACACAAAATGCATTTACACCCAAAAGGTTGAAATAATGAACTAGCATAAATGACCTTACCTTTTCCTCAACTGAGTGCTGCAAGATCTCCAGCATTGCATCTACACTGATAGTTGCTTGTCTTGACTGAAAAAGCAGAAAGAAGACTTGTTTTAGTATGCTAAGATTTTCAGCAGAATATTCAATCAACAAGCTGTTCTTTCTCTAAGCCCCCAAAGTTGACTTTATTCTAGGAAAATCAATTCACTGTGATGGAAGCATACCTTCTCACATCAAGAGCAACAAACGGAATAAGCCATTCTGAAAGAAGCTGTGCAATGATCCGAAAGAAACACAGCATAACTACTCTTAGACAAAACATGATAAACATACATCCATACATAAACTGCTATCTTTTTTTTCCTTTTTTTCCTTTTTTTGGGGGGAGGGGGGTAAGAGTCCATAAATAAACTACATTAATAATAGATCCACCATAACAAATGATTTGAGGGGCACTTACCAATCAGTCCTATTAAAAGAAAGGGACTCGTTCGACAAAATTTTCTGCATGATCAAAAGATCCTCTCTAAAACTGCATCATCCAAAAGGGATGGTCAAATGGTCTTAAATTTTGAGCAAGAAACGAGGTCACAATAGCACCTGAGAATATACATTTTAAGTATCATGTAATGTAATGATCTTGTTTGTTATTCACATTAAATTAATACAAATATAAATTGATGAATGGAAGTTTAACGGCAATTCAGCAGTTTGTCATATGTAGCAAAAGACTATCAGCTATTTTCAAAATGACGTATGCATCTTTGAAATGTAAATCGATCAAGAAAATGAAGGAAATTGAAAGAATTACAAAGCAAATACTCACAATTTCTCCGTGTAGGTCAAATTTCCTAGAATAGGAGGGATAGGTCCACTCCACCAAATCCTGTGTTTGTTCCTCCAGTAGTGGTTCAGCAAGCACAAAATATGGTCCCTAGGGACCAAATTGCTAACATCGTTAGGGAGATGTGTGGACCGATGGCTCGGGGGGTCCAGACTCCTGTATATAGAAAACCATATCCAGAATGGGTAGATAGGGTACATGAATACCCAAGAGGTTTCAGGATACCAGATTTCGCCCTTTTCTATGGGAGTGGAAACCAATCAACAGTAGAGCATATTGCTAGGTTTGTTGCCCAATGCGGTGAATTTGCTAATAATGACTATATGAAGCTAAGACTGTTCCCAAATTCTCTAACTGGAGGAGCATTTGTGTGGTACATTAACTTTACACCTGGCTCAATCCAAACTTGGCAACAAATGAAAGAGGCATTTCATGCCCAATTCTTCCAATCAGAGCCAGAGGTTTCTATGGCGGACCTGGTAAGATTGAGTCAAAGGCCTGAAGAGCCAGATTTAAAAGGACTCGAAATAAATGTAGAGTCATCTTGCCAGAGCCAAAATTCATAAGATTGGCTCAAAATGGCTTAGAGTTTAGGCTTCGAAAGAAGTTTGACTCAACAGAGTTCAGGGACTTAGTGGAACTGACTTATAAGGTATCTAGGTATGAAGCATTACCAGAAGAGGAACAAGATCGAAATAATGCATCATACAAGACATACTACAAAGATTCTAACTATGAGATTGATGCAGCAGAGATTGTGGGGAAAGAACCTGTGATCTGTGAAGCATTAATTCATAAGGATATAACAATTGATCAACAGTTTAAAAAGAAAGACCTTCACAGGAAATACTCTTTCGATTTAACTAAGGCAGATGACATTTTTGATCATTTGCTCGCAGCCAACTTCCTTAAGTTACCAAAATGGGTTAAAATTCCATCTCTGGATGAACTTAAAGGAAAAATATATTGTAAATGGCATAATTCTTGGTTTCACTCGACTAAAAACTGTGTTGTTTTTCGAGACCGGATTCAAGAACAAATTCGGAAAGAAAGTTTGAAATTCCCAGCCAAAGCTGAAAAGGCCATGGGGATCGACAGTAATCCATTTCCAGAAATTGGAGAGGTGGCAGCCAATGTCATTATGCCGGATTTTCAGAACCTGTCTTTGAAAGAATTGAAAGAAGTCAATGCGCAGATGCATGTGGCCAACCAAACAGCTATCAAAAAAGACACTGAAAATCTACTAGCTATTGGACAAGGTTTCTCACACCAGAGGAAAGACTCTGAGGAAGAAGCACTGGATGACGATTCCTTAGAAGCAGCTGTAATGCAGAGGATGTGTCCTAGGTGCAGACTAAGCTACAAGTGATTGAAAGGACTTTCGATTGATTGGAAACAATACTACAAAGATGTGCAGAGACGTCCTGAACCAACCAATGCTTACAATAAAATGTCATATCCATCTGGTGTCATGCAGCAACCATTGAGGGTTGAACCAACAGTTGATAGGATGCATTCCAAAGGCAAGAGGCCTTTACATGAATCCAGGCCAACTAATTATTACAGAATGGAGAGCAGTCATTCTGAGAGGAGATTGGAGAGAGGTTCAGTTTATGGGATCAAAGCCAGAGATTGGCCCCCTAGACCAGCCTCACGCAGGACAGAAAGTGGACACCTTCATCGAAGGCCTGAGTTAGGCCTAAAGCATGAAGTCAGGACCAAGCAGTGGCCTTCGCAGCTAGCTTCGAAGATGACTTCGAAAGAGGAAAGAAGCAGTTCAACGGCAGGGTCACTAGGTTCGTGGGTACCTGGGGTCCCAGATTGGTTTGTGATTCAGAATAAACCTAGGGAAGTGTTTACCCAAAGAGATGTAATTAGAAACCAAGGCAGGATGGTTAAGCCTCCTTTGGTGGCTCCAAACAATTGGGTGTTGCTTAAGCACCCAAAAACAAAGGAACCATATATGGTCCTTGTAATTTCTAGATCATAAAGGAGAAAAATTCAACGTAGGTATACTCAGTACCAGCGAGACCTGAAAGAGAATGGAGAGAGTTCTTCATTGGTACAAACAGAAGGAAAAAAGAATCCAAAGTCCGACCATACTCCAAAACCAACTCTATAAGGCAAAATGGGTTGCAACAGAGAACAGTTGGCCAAAGTTCACTCTGAACTTAAAGCCAGAGAGAAGTCCAGTTTAGCGGGATTGGAGAAGACATTGATAGAAAGTGACAGCGAGGCAGAGACAGAAGTTGGGCTAGACCAAAAGAAAGAAGTGGTTGAGGAAGAAATGTTCGAAGCCTTCATGGCTGAACAAACATTTCTAGTTGAAAAACCAGTCGTGATAGACCATTCAAAGGATGAAATACCAGAGAGCAGCATGAAGGATGCTTTTGGAGTAACTGAACAAGGTGGCCAAAAGGAGAAGCAGACACAGCCAGCCATCTAATTTGGCTTAGTGTCAGTGAACATGGTACACATACTACCGCATGAATTCCAAGCTGGAGATGAAAATCAAGAGGGGCAAGAAATTGACCCAATTCCAATCTCTAGCGAAAACTCACAAGCGAGTATAGTGCAAGATAATTCTGGAATGGTTACCCCAATGGAAACTGAATATGAGAGTGAAGAAGTGATAAGTATTAACCTCTCGTATCCTTTTGAATATCCCTCGAATTCTATGACACAGCATGTTAAGCCTTTGTATATTAAGGCCTTCTTCGATGGGATACAGTTGAACCAAGTCTTGGTGGATAATGGGGCAGCAGTGAACTTACTACCGAAATCTTCCTTGAAGATATTAGGGAAAAGGAATCCCAGGTTAATCCCAACCAGTACAACCATTGCTGGTTTTGCTGGGGACAAACAGATGGCCCAGGAAATTCTACCCATCAACCTGAGCGTGGGAACCAGGGACTGCATGACGGCGTTCTTCGTCATCGACAGTAATGCTAAGTACAATGCTTTACTTGGTAGAGATTAGATCCACAGTAACAAATGTGTGCCTTCCTCTTTGCATTAGAAAATAATGATGGCCCTAGGCACTAGAGAGACAGAGGAAATTGATGCAGATCCTTAACCTTTCATAGCTTGCACAGACTTCGCAGAGGCCACGTTGTATATTGAGGGAGTGACACCACTTAGTATACTGAGGAAATCTGATGGCTCAGTCGAAGTGACGGCTGATGAGGAAGTGACACACCTGAAGCACTTAGTCCAGGAGAGTGCTGATGAAGAGGTGGTCGTTAAAGATGACAACGATGACTGGTTGTAGGCAGCAAGATGAAGCACTAGAAGCCAAGTCTTTGGCTTTAATTAAGTTCTCAATATTGGATGTAAAGTCAATAGTTCAGAAAGTGCAGGAGCAAGAGAAAGAAGTCATGATAATTGGCTACAAGCAAGAGCAGTAACAAGCTAGAGTTTTGGCCCTTGATAAATACTGTGCATTGGACATAGAAACAAAAGTCCAGGAAATACAGGAAGAAGAAGTCTTGTGGACAGACTTTGTCTATGAAGAGGAGGGTAAAAAGGTTGAATCAAAGAACTTGGGAACAGAACACAGCAAGGAGATTGCTTCGAAGCTAGAAGGAATCAAAGAAGGAGCTCTAGTAAGTTCTCAGATACAAGACCCCTTAGAAGAAATAAATTTAGGGGAAGGTTCTGTACAACAACCCATTTATATAAGTGCTTGGTTAAATACTCTTGACAGGAACTAGTTGTTGGTTATTCTGAGGAGATATAAAGATTGTTTCACATGGTCTTATAATGAACTACCAGGATTGGATAGGTCATTAGTGGAACATAGGCTCCCTATGAAGCCTAACTTCAAGCCATACAAGCAAAAACCAAGAAGAATGGGTCCAGAAGTGCTTCAGAAAGTTAAAGAAGAAATTCGTAGACTACTAAAGGCAGGCTTTATTAGGACAGCCAGGTATGTTGAATGGCTATCTAATATTGTGCCTGTAGTTAAGAAGAATGGTAAAATGAGGGTATGCATTAATTTTAGAAGCTTAAATCTAGTAACTCCAAAAGATGAGTATCCTATGCCTACAGTAGATTTGCTGGTAGACAGTTTAGCAGGGCATCAAATTTTATCAATGATGGATAGGCACTCTGGTTATAACCAAATCTACATTGGGGAGGAGGATGTTCACAAAACAGCATTCAGATGTCCTGGAAATATTGGCACCTTCGAATGGGTTAAAATGCCATTTGGCCTGAAGAATGTTGGGGC
>NW_021027156.1:83498-200973 GCF_004153795.1 Camellia sinensis | reverse complement strand
TTAAGGATGGGAATTGCTGTTCGAAACATCAAAACCAATAATTGGTTTGTATTCAAGAAAGATGCTTTTTCTAGACTAAAACAGTGCAGCCCTAAAAAGGAGCTTTCATATTTTTTGAAAGTATGGACTGTTATTCTAAAGAAAAAATGGTCAATTTAAAACTGATTGATCATACTGACCATGACCATATGTTGGTTATGATCGAAACAAGCTTTAAGAGGTAAGATTGTTAAGTTCGAAGCACCAACTTTAAATAAAAAAAAAATCAACAAAAATTGTTAATTATATTCCATAAATTGGATAGGTTCATTGTTGGTTCTTTTAGTGTTTCATTTAAAACAATCGAGTCCAAGTTCGAAGGATAAGCTTGGAGATAAGATCAAACCATACCAAACAAAGAAAAAGTCTTAGTGGTATTAAAAACTAAAGCAATTACATCGAATGGCCCTATTTAGGTAGAAACTCAAGCTTATAAAAATAGGGAATGGAATAAATAACAAGATCATGAAATTTAGTCCAACAATGATCAATGAATTTCTGTTCTTTCTTTATTCTATCTTCTATTTCTTCTAACATTGGCTGCATGAGTTGATGTGCTCTCACTTCGTAAGTGAGCTCTTCAGCCTTTATTTCGAATGTTGTTTCTCTCAATCCTTGTTCCAATTCGTCTATCTCTAAGTCATCCCAGTACGCAGAATCTTTATTCTTGAAATCATCGAATTCTTCAATGAAGTTCTCTGCTTCGTACTGGGCATGAACTCGAAAAGACGAAAGTTGGTCTAAAGATTGTGTAGTGGCCATAGAGGTCCGATGCCAGTGGAGAAGCAATGGAAGTTGGTCCAAAAACATGAACTCTGCTTGGGCGAAGGGATTGAGGACATGACCCCGAGTCAGAATATCACAAGCCCATCGAAGTTCTTGAAAGGGACTTCGTCCTCAAGAACATTGAATGGCAAGTGATAAGAAGCCGCGAGCAGAAGTTGAGCTTGCTTCTGCTCAACTGGAATAGGGAAGGTGGAGGTTTGTAGGTGGAAAGATCTTGTCTGCGGAAAGGGCAAGCCTCAATCTCTTTGTCCAGCAAGGATTTGGCGGAGGGGAAGGTGTGGATGCTTCTATTTCAGGAGATGGAACAAGGGCAGAAGGAACAAGGGCATTAATATAATCGAGCCAGTCAGAAGAACAAATCTTTGCCTTCTGGGCTAAGAATGATGGATTGTACTCTTGTGCCTCTTCTAAGCGTCGGACGGCGTGCACTATCTTTGTAGGTATAGAGGATATATACCATGCCACAAGCAGATTCTCCTCCAAACTGCGTCGATGGTCAATGGGCACGTAGGGATAGACCACCGAGCTTCGCGCATAAGAAGGGAACTCTAAAGGGTCAGCAAATTTGACAAAGTGATGGTTGATTCGTTCTCTCAAATCACAGGCCTCAGGTTTTGACCAGCTTGTCCAGTCGGAAGCCCCAGAAAAGAAGAAGTCGCAGCCTTGTCCCATGCAGAGGGTTGTGAAGAAGAACTTTCCATGTCCATATTTGTAACTTTCTGAATCAAAGGATTGAGAGCGGTTTGTTCGTAGTCCAAGGGTGAGTCAGAAGAAGAACTTCCCATCTCCATATTTGTGAGTTTCTGAATTGAAGGATTAAGGGCAATATGTTCGAAGTCCAAGGGTTGATAATTTGCGAAGGCATCCATGACCTGAATATAGAAAGGTGGGTAAAGGTGGCTAATTAATGCATGGAGGTTCTTTCTAGGAGGAACAACATCGTCATATGACTCTTCGTGTGTTCGATCATTGGAGGAGAAAATTGATTCGGCCATAAAATGTATCAGTCTGTTCGAATGCTAAGGTGGTTGGGGTGTTCAAAAGATTGAATGAGAGTTTAATGCAGATAGTAAATGACAGTTGCATTTCTGGGAAAATGAAAAACCCATGCACGTTCTAAGACGTGGGAAAAAGACCTTGATCCACTAATATCACCAAGTATTGGGTATATTAGTGCGGGGGGTAATGTTGGCTACATATTTTGTACAAGCCAATTACAATTCGACGCGTGGCAAAGTAAGGGTAGTACGGGAAGACTATTCAAATCTTCGATCCTGATCGTACACGTGGCAGTTAGTATTGGTTGTTACGAGATCTGAGTAGCAGTGGATCAGCAGAGAGATACAAAGTGATGTGGCATCATCGGTTACTCACATTTGAATTCAAATTTAGGAGGGAAGCCTAACTGCAAGTGATGGCGTAATGGAGCTAATCTTGAGGCAACATGATCAGCGATCATGGAGGAGAAGTTCGATTGTTATCCTTAAGCAGTATAAATAGCAGAGAAGGCCCCAGAAAAGCCCCCCGGACTCAGATCCAAAAACCAGTTTTATTCTACTTTACTTAGTTTTACATTTCCTGTTCTTTACATTCCAGTACTTTAAATTCTGCACTGCACTTCATTCATAAGAGTAGTTTCAAGTAGATTGTCGCTATAAACCTCTACGAGGCTGAGTTTGAATCATTGTAAGTTTTTCATTCTAATGAAATGTTTCAATTGTTCTTTATTTGATTGATATTTTGCTTAATTCTCCTAAATCAAGCCATCAGTAAAAGTCCTCTTCATTGAGGCTGAGAGAACTAAAACACAATCGTCTGATAATTGGTTGGCAATTAAATTTCTGTAAGAACTGATTGATCCTTGCTGGCACGCTCGCAATTACAATAATAACTTTCGAAAGCCAAAAAATCAACAGCTTTATTAAATGCATAACCCATTTCGACTTGTTCAAAGTTGCCTGTTTACCACCTTTGATTGTAACTATGCCCTTAGTTGTAGGGTATCTAAGTGTTTGATTGAATGATTTAAGTCACAGAAAGTATTTGAACTAAGAAATTATACAAAATTTGTACCAGGTGGTTAGATCTTTGATGGTTTTATCAAATTCTAGATATTTTTCTCTAATGTTAATGTTGTTGTTTAGGTTATTCCTTTTGAAAAATTATGGTAGCGTTTGGTAGAGTTTTCTAAATATAATTTGAGAATAGAAGTTGTATTTTGAGTTTATGAGCTTTGAAATTATGATTTGAGTGTGAAAAATTGGTTTGGTGAATGAGTTTTGAAAAGAGTTTTGAATTGAGTGGGGAATTTTTTATGTGACATATGATATTTGATACAAAAACTTATAACTCATAACCAAACACACAATTCAAAATTCTATTCAAAACACATAAAAAAAATTTAAAATTTCTGATTTTTTTTTATTTAAAATATAAAAAATAATAGGTGCCAATTGCAAAAATAAAAAAATGCATTGTTCTGGTCAACCGGCCATATGTCTGGGAGGACAATCGGCCAGACGTCCAGAAGGACGACCGCAATGTTTTAAAAACCGGACCGGTGAGCGAATCGGAAAAGGAATCGGGTGGACGGGTCACTGGTTCAACCGTTGGGTTGAGCCGGAATCAAACCGTTACGTAATAAATATATTAAATAGTGGGTTGATGGCGTCGGAAGTATTCCACATCAAAGGATGTATCATAGAAAACCGGCTTGTTGGCTCAAGCATCGGTTAATACATCCCTAAACGCAATGTTGGCATTGCGAGGCCGTTTGGGTGCTCGGCAGGATGATGAAGACATATTTGTACAAAATAATTCAACCAACACAACCAAAAATATGGAACCATTATATCAACACTCATTAAATACGGCATATATGCACAAATTACTCAAAACCTCATTGTCATCACACCACAAGAATTTTTTTTTAATTAATTATTTATTTATTTTTAGTATGTTATTAAATTAACTACAGAAAATTAACTTACACTAAGTTAGCATGAGACAAAATTCACAAACACACATATGAACTACAATGAATAAATAATAAGAAAATAAAATAATCTAAGTTAGTAGAAGAAATATATATATATATAATAAGAAAGAAAGAAAATAAAAATAAAAATAAAAAAAACTAAAAAAAAATAAAATTCGAGCCGAACAGCCCAGCGAACTAGCCCCGGGTCGACCGGTTCGCCGGTTCAACCGCGGGTTTTTCCGATTCCCGTTAAATATGCCGGTTTTCATCTTTGGCCGGTTCAGAGGGTATGTCCGGACCGGAACCCCGACCGGTCGACGGTTCAACCGGTCGAACCGGCCGGTCCAATCCGGTTTTCAAAATCATGGACGGCCGGTTAGCCCAACTTTTCCTGCCTTGGACAAAATTTTCAAAAATGAGTATGGAATTAATTTTTAAAAACTGTAAACAAACATCATAAGCAAACCAAATGGTGGAACTAAAGTCCCAAAACCCTTCCAAACACAGCTTATATTTTTACTCATTAAGTTAAATTTTCGTCATTATTGATTGGACAGAATGTCTCAAATTGAATCATATAACTAAAATAAATAAAACAAATTTAAAAAATACATAAATGAAATTGATAATTTAAAATGTAATAAGAAATAATAATAACAATAATTTAAATTAAAGGTGAAATTAATTATTTTTTAAAATTGGGCTGGATCATGTTGGTGGTGACCTATATGTCCATAACACTGCAAATCATAAAGTAAATTTTTTTAAAAAAAATTGGTGATATATCCAATTTAAAGAGTGTCTAAGACATTAAATACAGTTTATTTTTTATTAATTTTATTGAGGAGAGGTCCATAATTTATGAAATAATTTGGTGAGAAATCCTTTTACTTGTTTTGAATAACATTTTGTTTCTAATTTTATTCCTTAATTTATCTGTTGACTTTTTTTTATCTATTAACTCTTTTTGACTATTTGTTCAAATTATTTTCTATCTGATCAAACTTTTCATCTATCTATTCAAATTGTTTTCTATCTGTTCAATTTTTTTTTTGTCTTTCTATTCAAATTTTTTCTACATAAATTTTCTATCTGTCCAATTTTTTATCTATTCAATATGTTTATTTGTACAAATTTTCTATCCAAATTCTATCTGCATAAATTTTTACATATATGTAATTCTTTTCTTATCTATTCAAATTTTTTTAACTATCTATTCAAATTTATATCTATCTGTCAATTTTTTTTCCTATTTATTAAATTTTTTCCCTATTTGTTCAAATTCTGTGGGTTTCACTTTATCTGTTGCAATCATCATCATCAACAACAACAACAATTACAACATATCTTTCTCGCTCTATCTGTGTGAATAAAAAAATTAAAAAAAATGTAGTATTAAATATGTCATTTCTATTATGCAAGAGTCAAGAAAAAGTTCTACATATGATGACAAGTTAATGATCAATGAACATAACAGTTGCACCTCTGGATTAAAAAATTGGGTAAATTACAAATACACCCTCTGAGGTTTGCTTAAAGTACATGTGGTTTGAAAAATTACAAACACTACCTTGCTAAAAAAATTTATTTAACAGAATTAACTAAAAAAAATAAAATTCATAATTGCTCCCTATACAATAATAAAATTACTTAAATTGTTAATTGAAACATATTTATAATATTATTAAAAACTGTTAATTGATTTGATGATTTATTAATAAAATGGACGATTTGTTATGAAATTAGAAACCTCAGGGGGTGGAATGTAATTTTCAAAACTATAGGGGTCGATTTGTATTTTAATCAAACTTCAGGGAGTGTAATTGTAATTTAGCCTCAAAGATTCATTCAAAACAAAGATCAAAAAAGAAAAGAAAAAAAAGATTCATTTTGAAGCACCATGCAGATTAAATCATTTCTTTCTTATAGGTCTTAATGATACCCAAATAATCGGGAAAAAATTAAAAAAAAAAATCAAATGCCAACATCAATAGATTTGTTCAAACACAGACCACCACACACACATATACACACAAAGAAAACTGAAGCAAAACCCTCCTCACTCCACCACTTCTCAGTCCCTTCCCGTTTCCCCTCACTACTGTCGCGAGGCCTCCATCTCTCTCTCTCTCTCTTCCGCTAGCCGAATATCAAGAGAATATTTTACAGATCTATCTATTTCAAACTGAAAGAACCAAAAAAAAAAATGGATTCAAGCAAAAAATACTACAAGGAGGCCTCACGGTCCACGTTAATCGCGAGATCTCTATCATGTGCCGATTGCGCCATTCTCATATCGTTCGTCTCTCCAAGGTCTTGGCTACGAAAATGAAGATCTACTTTGTGTTGGAGTTCGCAAAGGGAGGCGAGTAGTTCGCGAAGGTTGCAAATAGACGATTCAACGAATATCTTAGCCGTCGGCACTTAGCATCGTAAAGGATCAGATTTGACCAGATGGAGTCGTTGCGAACCCACACCACCAGTGATGAATTTCTAGGGTTTTGAGAGATGGTGACGAAGATGGGTTGGAGATGGAGACGGCGGGGCCGATGATGGAAACGGGTAGCGGTGGAGACCGTTTCTACGATCAGTGGAAGAAAAGGAAGCATCGAAGAATGATAAGGCCCTCGACCCTGAATTTGATCCTTTGATTGGGGATCAGCCACCAACAATCCTTTGAATTAGGGATTAGCCACCTAAACTCTTAATATTATTAAATCTCCTTCTCAAATCTATTACAATAAGCACCTTTATATAAGAAAAATAACATAGACTTCCTAAATTGATTTAGATAGTAATTGAAAAGAAATAGACTTCCTAATATAATTGGTTTTCCTAACATTCGACCACTCTAGAATCACAGCTTGTTCTCAAGCTGGAAAATTCGGATAACAAGCACAAAAAATAGCATAGTCTTTCCAAGTAGCTTCATTAACAGAATGACCCTTCTACTAAATGAGCCAACATGTGACAACTTGATTGTTCTGCTTGAAGATGTTGCGATCTAAAATTTTCTCAAGCACCCATTCAGAAACATTAGCAAGAGAAGGTAAGTAGGGGTCAGAAGTAACATTTGCTCCTAACTTTAATTTCAAGGCAGAGACATGAAAAACGGGATGTATGTGACACCATTCAGGAAGGTCCAACTTGTAAACAACAGAACAAACCTGCGAAATAATACGAAAAGGTCCATAAAAACAAGGACAAAGCTTGGAGTAATGCTGTGAAACAGCTGTAGACTAGTGATAAGGTTGCAGTTGTAAAAAAACCCAATCATTCACAACAAAACGACGTTCAGTTTGATTGGCATTAGCATAGAATTTCATACAAGCTTGAGCAAATTGCACATGATCCTTTAAAAGTTGCAAAGTATGATCGCGATCCCGTAAAGCGAGGTCAACTGTATGAACAACAGTTGTACCAAGAAGATAAGCCAAAATTGAAGGTGGAGGGCAGCTGTAGACAACCTCAAACAGAGTCATTTGAATAGCAGAATGATAAGTGGTGTTGTACCACCATGCAGCCAAAGGCAACTAGTGAGACCAATTGTGAGGTTTCTGACCTACAAAACATCAAAGATAACACTCTAAAGTGCGGTTAGTAACTTTCGATTTGACCATCAGATTGACGGTGATAAGCCAAACTCCAACATAATTGCATACACTGCATAGTAAATAAGGCTTCCAAAAAATTACTAAGAAATATGGGGTCTCTATCACTAACAATTGTACGAGGCATGCCATGCGAGCGAACAATATCTCTTACAAAAACATCAGTAACAATAGTGGCGGAATAGAGATGAGAAAAAGGCTGATGCTCACGTTGTAAAAAGACCCTGTGGCGCTTACGCTGTAAAAGGCGATATACCAGGCTATTATCCATAAACATGACGATAGGAGAACCATCACTAATGTGGGCCGAAAGGTACCACATTGAGGTCGCTTAAGTTACATTTATAGTCTTTCAATTTTGTTTATTTGGTGGAGATAATGTATTTTGTGCACTTGTAAAGATTTGGTAAGAAATATGCAAATTCAATCAAAAAGGGTGCGAAAGCAGATTCTCTGGGCAAGAAGTGAAAAATCCGAGCCAGCCACCTCACCACACATGCGGCCAAGCTTCACTGCACGTACAGCCCACCACCGCTCGAGCGGCCTACATGGGTACTTGAACAGCCCACCTAAGGTTGCATGCATGAAATTTTAAGGCTTTTCTGCTCGGAATAAAAGGAAAAAGAGGAGACTGAAAGAGAGTTCGAAAATTGTTTTAAGGAAAGGGAGGCTAGGGTTTTGAAAATGTGATTTTTCCTTAAGCTTCAAGGAGAACTTTTACGGGGGCTTCTTCCTCTTCCATCTCTCCCACCTCTTTCCACTCCTCCATGAGTGGCTAGGCTCTTCTTTCTAGGGTTTTGATGAAACCCTAGCCATGTAAAGGGATTTTTCTTGAGCTTTGATTGTGAAACGGTTTGAACAAATGTATGGACGTTTTAGAAGTTTATAATAATTGTTCTTTTCATCTCTTCAAGTATTTTACTCTCTGTGATTGTTTAATGTTTTCCATACATTAGTTTTCTTTGTGTTTGTGTTCAAAGTACAAGACGAGTCATGTTACGAGAGACGGGTCGTGTTGCTATCATAGTTTAGAACAATCTCCTCGTGCTACTCGGGATGATTCGTGCCTGTACGTTGAATACAACAACCCTCTTGATCAATATTTCAAACTTGTAGTTGTGAAATATTGAGTATTTCAAACCGGATTGCAATTAATGGTCGATGTTAAATCTCATTTATGTGATTAGTGGTGAATTCTTTGCCCTAGAATTTTTTTTAAAAAAAATTAATATCTCAAACCCTAATTTTAATTGTCAATTTAATTATTCAATTTTATTTAATTCTTGTTTAGTCATAATATCCATCAATCTTTTTAATCAAAATTAATTTAGGAATCTAATAATTAAATTAGTTTAATTTCTCGTTTGTCTCTATGGATCAATACCTGGACATACCATTATTCTAAAAAATTTGGTATAGTTCAGTATTTATTTTTGGTGTGTGAAATGAATCATCAAATTTTGGCGTCGTTGCCAGGGACTTATGGTGAAATTGAATAATTTAAAGTTACATTCCTATTTTAATTTTTAGTTTAGGATTTTATATTTTTGTGTTGCTAAGTGTGCAGAATGTTTGCAAGTAGAGCTATCATCGAAGTGCAAGCAGAGCGCAACTGAGCTTTAAAAACAAACCGCAGCACCAAAGTGCTTAAAAAAAACAAAAGCAAATACTCGCAAGCAAAACACCAAAGTGCTACAACTAGAGAGCTTGAGTGGAAATTGGGGATAATGTCTATACGTCAAGCATCCGCAAGACAAGTAAAGCGTTTTCGTTAAATTGTTGTGTAATTTTTAGTTTAGGATTTTATATTTTTGTGTTGCTAAGTGTGCAGAATGTTTGCAAGTAGAGCTATCATCGAAGTGCAAGCAGAGCGCAACTGAGCTTTAAAAACAAACCGCAGCACCAAAGTGCTTAAAAAAAACAAAAGCAAATACTCGCAAGCAAAGCACCAAAGTGCTACAACTAGAGAGCTTGAGTGGAAATTGGGGATAATGTCTATACGTCAAGCATCCGCAAGACAAGTAAAGCATTTTCGTTAAATTGTTGTGTGTATTCTCTTCTTTGGTATTTTTGCTTTCATAACCTAGTGTACAGAGTTAGAACTTTTTGTGTGTGTGTGAGTAGTGTATGCACGGGCGCCGTTCTTGTCGTTCTGAATTGTGGAATTTGGACCTTGAACTAGAAAGGACTCTTAAGTAGGAAGAGGTGGAAAAGATGGAAGAGGAAGAAGGAACCATGAAAGTTCTCCTTGAAGCTTGAGGAAAAATCACATTTTCAAAACCCTAGCCTCCCTTTCCTTAGAACAATTTTTGAACCCTCTTTCAGTCTCCTCTTTTTCCTTTTATTCCCAACAGAAGAGCCTTAAAATTTCAGGCACGCATGTGCTATATGTGCGAGCCCTGCTCATGACTTGAGTGAGTGCCCTTCAGCATCACAATTTCTGGAGTTAGTCCAAGAGCATGTGAATGCGGCTCAAGGATTCTCCAACCCGGGTAATGACCCATATTCCAATACATATAATCTGGAATAGAGAAATCACCCTAATTTTTCATGGAGACCCCCTTTACAAGGCACTTCGTACAATCCTCCACTACCAAGGCAGAATTTTAATAATTTTGCCAACCAATCTTCCTACCGGCCACCACAACCTTATCGACCTCCACAACCTTACTGACAACCATAACCCCTTCTTGTTCCTCAAGGCAACCCGGCGTTTGAGACTCAGGTGTTAGAAGTTCTCTCAGAACTTAAGGGGTTAGCACTAGTAGTTCACTCCCATACTCACTCCATTGCCAAGCTAGAGGCCCAATTGGGTCTAATAGCTAATAACATGAATAGAGAGAGGAGGGAAAATTACCGAGTCAGACTGTGGCCAACCCTAAGGTCAATATGAGACAGAGGGGTTAGGTGGGAATGGAAGGCATAATGAGCAGGTGCAAGCGGTGATTACTTTAAGAAGTAGGAGAGAGTTAGAGCCTTAGTCGGTTGCGTCTGATGCAACTAAGGCTAAGAAGGGTGATGACGGTGGTCAACCCAAAGAGAGCAACAGTGAGGAAGAAACACCTAAGGGGGATGACTTAGCCCTTAGCACTTCATATGAGCCCAATGCACCATATGTGCCTAAGGCACCCTTTCCCTAATGCCTTGAGACATCGTCCCCTTTCAATAAGAAGGTGGCATCTATGGAAGCGATGATGAAGGTTTTTAAACAAGTTAAAATCAACCTCCCTTTATTGGAGGCGATTAAGTAAGTACCCTCCTATGCTAAATTTTTGAAGGACCTTTGTACACAAAAACATAAATCTAGGACACACATGTCCCAAAAGGTCATACTCACGAAGTAAGTAAGCTCCATTTTATTGAATGACACACCCCACAAGCCTAAAGACCCTGGGGCCCCAACCATTGCATGCATTATAGGGGATCATTTCATTGATAGGGCCTTGTTAGATTTAGGGGCTAATGTCAATTTGTTGCCGTACTCTGTGTACGAGGAATTTAGACTTGGCGAGTTGAAGCCCATTACTGTTACTCTCCAGTTGGTTGACCGGTCCCTCAAAGTGCCACGTGGCATGATTGAGGATATGCTAGTAAAGGTCGATAGGTTTTATTTTCCTGTTGACTTTTTGGTCTTAGATATGGAACCGGTAACCAGCTCTAGGAAGCCAATCTCGGTGATATTAGGTCGACCTTTCTTGGCTACAACCAATGCATGCATAAATTGTCGTACCAGGGTTATGAAAGTTTCATTTGGGAATATGCAAATGAAACTCAATGTTTTTCAAACATCCCAATAACCCCATGAGATAGAGGAGTGTTTATTTGTGGATGTTGTAGATGGAATTGTGGAGGAGGCTTTATCCTTTATTCTTGTCGAGGACCCTTTAGAGGCTTGTTTAGCTCATTTTGGGTTTAAAATTTTTGATATTGATGGGTCAGTGAAGGAGGTGAATGCCTTACTTAATTCTTCTTCTATACTGGATTTTCCTCCATGTAAAGCCTAGTTTGAGTCCCTTCCTCCTCTGTCTAGAGAGCCTGTCATACCATCTCTAGTCACACCACCTACACTTGAGTTGAAGCCACTCCTGGCCATACTCAAGTATGCATTTTTAGGGGCCAAAGGATACTTTACCTATCATCATTGCATCTGACTTAACTGCAGAGCAATGAGTGTTCTTGTGGCACATCGGAGTGTTATAGGGTGGTCGGTGACTAATTTGCGAGGGATAGATCCCTCCGTGTGCATGCATTATATACATTTAGAAGAGGACACTAAAACTTCTCGTGAAATGTAACGGAGGCTTAATCCCAATATGAAAGAGGTGGTGAAAAAAGAGGTATTAAAATTGTTGGATACGGGTATTATATACCTCATCTCGGATAGTAAGTCGGTGACTCCCACTCAAGTGGTGCCCAAGAAATCGGGTATCACTGTTGTTGAGAATGAGCGAGGAAAGTTAGTCCACGCACGAACCACTACTAGGTGGCGAGTGTGCATTGATTACAGGCGATTGAATTCTATAACTAGGAAGGACCATTTTTCTTTGCCATTTATTGATTAAATTCTTGAGAGGTTAGCGGGGCAGTATTTTTATTGTTTTCTTGATGGTTACTCGGGGTATAATCAAGTCCCAGTGTGCCCCGCTGACCAAGAAAATACCACATTCATATGTCCTTTTAGCACTTTTGCCTATCTCCAAATGCCCTTTGGGCTTTGCAATGCACCAGTGACTTTTCAACGGTGCATGATGGCTATCTTCTCTGATATGGTGGAGAAATTCTTAGAGGTCTTCATGGATGACTTCTCCGTGTTTGGGCCGTCTTTTGAGGAGTGTCTCTAGAGCTTAACTAAAGTACTTACTCGATGTGTGGAGACAAGCCTAGTTTTGAGTTGGGAGAAGAGCCATTTTATGGTTCAGGAGGGTATAGTGTTGGAATACATTGTGTCCTCTCGAGATATAGAGGTTGACAGAGCTAAGGTTGACCTCATTGCAGGCCTTCCTCCACTCAATTCTGTGCATCAAGTTAGGTCTTTCCTAGGGCACGCAGGTTTTTGCCGTCAATTCATCAAAGATTTTAGTAAAATATCTCGTCCTTTGTGTAGTTTACTTGCTAAGGACGCACCTTTTTTCTTTGATGACGCATGCCTTAAAGCCTGTAAAACACTGCAAGCGGCTCTTTCTTCTGCCCTTATCATCCAATCTCTTGAGTGGTCCCTTCTTTTTGAAATCATGTGCGATCAAGGTTTTAAAATACGGCCGCAACCGTTACGTAATGCCGTTATGTAACGGTTGTGGTGGTTACCGCCACCCGTTACGGCTGCTTTTGCAGTGTGATTTGAGATTCACAAGTGTGTTGGCCGTAACGGCTGCTGTAGCGGTCGTAACGGTGCCATAACAGCCGTAACGACCTGTTATGCACTGTTACATAACGGTTCCGAACTGCTTCGTTCGAAAAAACACACAAAAAAAAAGAAGCTAAAAATGAGGAAAAAAGGATAGAGAGAAAAGGGAAGATAAAGAAAGAAGATGGAGGAGCAAGAGATAGAAAGAGAGAAGAAGGAAGATGAAGAACATGTTATTGATTTGTTGAAGCTGTAAGACCTGCTATTCTATTCAGTTGCTATCACTCAACCATTTTGTTTGTGTGTGTGTATCTATATATTGTTTGATAATAATAATAATAAGTGTGGTCATTATCTATTTGGCTTGGTTAAAATATGTATATATATATATATATATATAGGCTCTTATTTATTCTCTTACTTTTGCCATTGTTTATCTTGTATATAATAGTTAGTGATTGATTTTTTGTATAATATAAAGTCATTAATTATTAAAATAAAATGTAAAAAACTCAGTTTATAGTGATTTAAAAATATGAAATATATTGGATCATACTTAAAAATTTATAAAAATTGATCAATATTTATTTCAAACCCAATAAATATGATCATGGAAAAAAAATATGCGTATCGGTAAGTTTTTTTCAAATTGTGTGAAAAATAAAAAAATTCACGGTTCCGGTTACCGCAACCATTACGCTACGGCCTTACGCCCCGCAACCACAACCGCAACCACGCCACCCCTACCGTTACGACGACCGCAACCGCTTTTCAGAACCTTGTGTACGATGCATTTGATTATGCCCTCGGCATTGTCTTGGGCCAAAGGGTAAATAAAGTGCCCTATGTTATATCCTATGCTAGTCGTACTCTTTATGATGCTCAATTAAACTACACTACCATTGAGAAAGAGTTACTAGCTATTGTCATTCCACGTAATAAGTTTTGATCTTACTTCCTAGGGTTTAAAGTCATTGTGTTCACTAACCATGCTGCTTTGCGGTACTTATTGTCCAAAACAGAGACTAAACCTAGGTTAATTAGGTGGATTCTACTCCTTCAGGAGTTTGACCTAGAAATTTGGGACAAGAAGGGATCCGAGAATGTAGTTGCTGATTATCTATCTCGTATCTTTATTGAGCACACGAGTGATCCCTTAGCCTTGCATGACTCATTTCTTGACGAGCAACTTCTTGCGGTATCACACGTGACCCTCCTATGGTTTGCTCACATAGTGAATTACTTGGCAGTTGGTCAAATTCTGAAAACTTGGTCTAAGCAAGACAAAGATCGACTTTTCTCACAAGGCAAGCACTATTTTTGGGAAGACCCGGAATTGTTCAAGTATTGTCCAGATCAAGTGATTTGGCGTTGGTGCCTGAGAGTGAAACGCATAGTATTCTCACCTTTTGTCACTCTCATGCATGTGGCGGCCATTTCAGTGGATAGAAAACGACCGCCAAGGTCTTACAATGTAGGTTTTACTAGCCCTCTATCTTCAAAGATGCCCATAACTTCTGTAGAGCTTGTGAGCGTTGTCAACCTGTGGGCTCTATGTCACGATGAGATATGATGCCGATGACCCCTATTTTGATTGTTAAGATTTTTTATGTTTGGGGCATCGACTTTATGGGTCCCTTTCCACCATCTTTTGGATTTGAATACATTTTGGTGGCTGTGGACTATGTTTCCAAGTGGGTGGAAGCAATGGCCACCAGAACGAATGACCACAAAGTTGTAGTTAAATTCCTTTATGAGACCATTTTCTGTCATTTTGGGTTCCCACGTGCCATAATTAGTGACAGTGGCAAGCATTTTTACAATCGATTCTTCGAGGAATTGGTGCGCAAAATACGATCACTCACAAAGTTGGTACTCCCTACCATACCTAGACTAATGGTTAAGTAGAGGTGTCTAATAGGGAGGTTAAACATATCCTCGAGAAAACTGTGAGGCCCGAAAGGAAAGATTGGTCCACTAGGTTGGTTGATGCACTTTGGGCCTATCGCACTGCATATAAGACACCCATCGGGATGTCTCCATATAGGATTGTGTTTGGAAAATCGTGTCATCTCCCTGTTGAGTTAGACCACTAGGTTTTGTGGGCCACTAGGAAGTTCAATTTTGATATGACCAAAGCCAGTGACCACCGGAAACTCCAACTTAAGGAGTTAGAGGAGCTCTGCAATGATGCATATAAGAGCTCCAAATTTACAACGCTAGGACTAAGACATTTCATGATAAACATATTTCTCGTAAGTCTTTCGAGTCTCACCAAAAAGTGTGGCTGTTCAATGCTAAATTGCGGTTGTTCCCAAGTAAACTCAGGTCTCGGTGGGATGGCCCATATGAGGTTATTGAAGCATTTCCGCATGGGGCGGTTGAAATTAAAAATTCACAAGATGGTACGACCTTCAAGGTCAATGGCCAAAGATTGAAACACTTTGTAGATGGTATTGAGAAAGGGGAGATGATTGAGATTATCCACTTGACGGACCAAATATATTTTCCATAGTACTTACTTTGATTCTAGGAGACTTTAAATCCTCTAAAGGTATAATTCATTTGGTGTTTGCCGTTCCCGAACAACATCTGACGGTTTGGTATAGCCACCTAACTGTATTTGTAGTGAGTTCCTAGGAGACTAACTTAGACAGTGGAAACTAGAGTTTGAATGGCAAAGCCTAAAACGCAAAGGTTTGGAATTTCTGAGACTAAAGTCTAGTTTAAATACCCAGGGGTGTGGAGATTGCTTCAAAACCACCCCAGCTTGAACTCTGTATGGCAGCCCCATAGGTTGAGTTAGCTTTATGTGCCTCGATTCTGGATACTGAATCAACCTAGTCTGTCACCCTGTTGGAGAATAGGAAAAGTTACAAACACTGTTAAGGAAAAAAGTAGTACCCGTGATTTTCGCGTGAAGATTATACCTTTGTTGCGCCTTTCGATGCTTTCGATGTTCTATTTATTTTTATTTTTTTTATTTCAGATGTGCGTTGAAGTTAGAAATGGTTTAAATTTTTTTTTATTTGGATTGAGATTGGGTTTTATTTTAAAAAATTAGGTTGTACTTGTTTAAAAAAAATTAAATAAATTTACAACAGACCGCACGTGCGGCCCAAACTGGCGCACGTGACGAGAGACCAAGCATAGGTGCACACGAGCGGTGCATTCCCCAAAAAAAAAGAAAAGAAAATAAATGCACCGCACGAGCGGGCCAGCCCAAAAGCCTACTACTCAAGCGCCGCACAAGCGGCCTAATTCTGCTACTGGATCAGCCCAAAAATCAGCGCTCGTGTGGCCCAAATGGGTGCACGAGCGGTCCATTCCCAAAAGGAAAGAAAAAGAAATGCACCGCACAAGCGAAGGCCCAGGCCGCATGAGCGTCCTAGGCCCAAAAGCATTCTGCGCAAGTGCCGCAAGAGCGGCCCAATTTCGCCACACAAGTGGCCAATAAATCAGCACTCGTGTGGCCTAAATGAGTGCACAAGCGGCCCAGGAAAAAATATATATATATATATACTTTCAAATTTTATTTGTTTATTTATTTTTATGTACTTATTTTTTTATTATTTAAAAAGAAAGAAAAAAATTTGTGTAGTTTCTTTATTTACTTTTTATTTATTTATTTAATTTTTACTTTCTTTATTTCTCTTAACAAAAAAAAAATAAAAAATAAAAAATGAAAAATAATAGTAATAAATAAATAAAAGAAAACCTGCAGTTTTTAATTAATTAATTTATTTATTGTTTTTTACTTAATTTTTTTTATTTCTTCACCAAAAACAAAAAACAAAAAAACCACTCATATTTCAAACCCTAGACCCTCTTTTGACCATCACTTTCCCCAACACACTATCTCTCTACCTCTCATCTTCTTCTTACCTCTCTCTCTCAACCCCACAAACTCCACCCAACCCTACCATCACCAACTTCTTCTTCCTTCTTCTTTCAACTTTCACACACCATCACCCTCTCACCAGTGCATCACCGTCAGCAACCTTCCGGCAGTCATTTTTTCTGGCAGATCTACATCATCTTCTTCTTTTCTCTACTTCTTATATATTTTTTTTAAGGTAATCACCCTCTTTTTGTTTAAATTTCTTAGTTTTCACTTGTAATCTAATAGTTTAATGGTTGTTTTTGAGGTTCATTCCTCGTCTTGTTCCTCATTGTCATCCTCATATACAACCACAGCAACAACCACACCACACACGCACACACAAAAAAAAAAATCTAAACTGGGTGTGCACCAACAGATCCACCGCACATGCGATCATCTCCGGCGCACATGCGGCCCAAACGCAAAAAAAAATAAAAAATAAAAAAATCCATAATAATAATAATAATTTACCTTATTGTAGCCTATTTTTATCTAATGTAGTTGTTTAGTTTAATTGTTTAGTTAGTGGTTCTTGTTAGTTTAATTGGTTAGTAGATTGTTTTTATTTTTGTTTTAATCGTTTAGTTAGTGATTTTGTTTTATTTTTGTTTTGTGATTTAATTATTAGTTTAATTGTTTAGTGGTTTAGTTTTTATTTTATTTTATTTTATTTTTATTTTTATTTTCTGAATTTTTATCTTATTTTATTTTATTCTCTTCTACTAACTTAGATTATTTCTTATTTATTTATTCAATGTATTTCATATGTGTGTTTGTAAGTTTGTCTCATGCTAACTTAGTGTACGTTAATTTTTTGTAGTATATAAAAAAAAATTTAAAAAAAATGGAAATTAAAGATATCCAGTAGTGTGATGGCAATGAGGATTTGCATGATTTGTGCATGCATGCAATGTTTGATGAGTTCTAATATAATGGTTACATGTTTTTTGTTGTGCTGGTTGTATTATTTGGTGCAGGAATGGCTATATCATCCTGCCGAGCACCTAAACGACCTTACAATGTCAACATTGCCACTAGGGATGTACCAACCAACAGCTGGGCCAACAAACCAATTGCCTGTGATACATCATTTGATGTGGACTTCTTCCGACGTCATCAACCCACCGCGTGGAGTGTCTGACAACTTGAAGACCGAGGCCTCCTGGGCATCTGCACCGTCACTGAACCGGTGTATCCTCGCATTGTGTGAGTCTTCTATCAGAACATATACATCAGTGACGAGGCCCTAGGAGCTCTTTGTTCCCTTGTTGACAACGTGGAGTTAGTGGTCACATTAGCTTCTATTGCCGAGGTTCTCCACTGTTTTATGGACACTATCGATGAAGAGCAGTTCTCGGTGTTCACTCAGGAACTCATAGTCCAGGCATTGGTGACCGAATTTTATGAGGGGCGGTAGGATGATGACAACCGCACGAGCATCTGTCGGGCTAACTTACCACGTCGCCCCCTCTTCGTTGATATGGTTCTTAAAAAAAATGTCATCCCTTTAGGCCACAAAGAAGAGTGGCGAGGGGACTTTCTTCGTGCCTTGCACCGATTTGACTTCGGATTTTGGGTCGACATCTCTATTTTGATCTTCAACTAGATGTTTCGTATCATTAATGAAGTCAAGCTGCGCAACACCCGAGACGGTTCTACATGGGCCCTCTCTTTCACCAACCTCATCACCGTACTTATAAAAGGCTAAGGGACATACCCACTGGAACCTAATGAGGTTCAGCTTCCATTGCTCACACTTTATGGTAAAACCCACTGGCGCCAAACCACTGCTCGCCTACCGCCTCCATTACTCCTCCCCGATGCCCCGACCAATCCTAATGATGTTCCGGTAGAGGCCACCGCCGCACCAGCCCCAGCGTCACTGTCATTCCGTATGATGTGGGCACAATATCAAGCTTTTTTGGATAATTAAGCCGTTATTCAGCAATCTGTGGTTGATCTCCAAGCAGACTATTAGGCAAATCGGGATCACTCGCAGATGACATTTGATGGGTATTAGCAATCGGTTGCATCTTTATAAACTGACTTCTACGCATACTGGGAGTGGAGCCAGCAATGGTTTGATTAGCTTGGTGCTAGGGTTTATGATGAGGCCTTCGAGACTCGGACGTTGATGCATGCCCTATTTGAGCAACATTTCTCACCACCACCGGATCCACATCAGTGATATATGTATATTTTCTTTGTTTTATTTCTTTATTTATTTTTGTTCTTTTTTATTTTTTTTTTCTTTTCCTTTTATACTGTATAGTACCAAAAAAACAAATTGTGTGTATGTTTGGTTTGTCCTTGCCTCGCTGGATGTGCACCTCCACCGTCTGGTAAGATCCTCTTTCACTCGTTTTATTATCTACTGTACAATTGCTTACAGTGAAGACAATGTTGTATTCCAGTTTGGGGGGTGAGGGTATTTATAAAAATAATTCATGTTTGTACTTGTTACACTTGATTGCACCACTTCACTTGATGTTCACTTTGTGCCAGTATGGTAGTGGTATAAGCATATGTTAATTGGGGAATATAGTGGACTTGCATGAAAAGGGTTTATTGGGTAAATACTCACATGTGATGTTTGCACTAGTATAGTTGTTTGTGTTTGTGGTACTAGTACACTTGTCATGAGTATATCTTGATTCACATGAGCACACTATCATAGTGGTGACCTCTCTATTATAATCTCTGGTGTACATCATTGATAATGGCTAAGGTTGTAGAAAAGAATAAATGAGTAGCCAAGATTCTAAAATAAAAAAACAAAAAAATAAAAAAAAACAAAAAAAAAACACAACACTTGACTTGTTTGGGTTCGTAGCCTTTTTAACTCGAGTTATTAAGCCCGTATGGGTGTCTTTACATGTAGTGTCCTAAAACGTCTAGTTTGGGATTGCTACATGAGTTAATTAGAAAGCTTAAAGGACCTAGACATTGCACATTTAAGGAAAAATAAGAAGAATGACTTGCTCGAATTCGTAGCATTTTCAACTCGAGTTATTAAGCCCGTAGGGGTGTCTTTACACCTAGTGCCCTAAAACTGTCTAGTTTGGGAGCCATTGGCCCAATACTTGTTGCATGGGTTGATTAGAAAGCTTAATGGATCAGGACATTGCATAGTCTTTCAAAAAAAAAAATACTTTTGAGAATATTGGCTGCAACAATTTATTTATTTTTTGTATATGTTGGGTGTCATTATGAGTTACACTGGGCTATTATAGTAGACAGTTAACCAATATGGAGATTGCACTTTATACCAAGGTATTGATGATGCGTCTACTAGCATTTACAAGTACATGAGACTTTACTTTTGTATTAACTGAATTATGGTCTTGGCTTAATAGATTCCTTCATGCTAGTCTACTGTGCCTTCAATGACTAATCATGTCTTAATATCACACTGTAGTGGCACATAAGCTGATTGTTAGGTAAAGTAGTGTGGTTAATTGTTATTGAGCAGATATGAATTTGTTGATGTTTGTGGGTATCATTTCTGGAAACCCTCACGAGACTATACTCGTCCACTTAGGGCAACCTCGTGGTTAAAAGGCTTGTTGCATATGCTAAATGCAATCATAATTCCTACGAAAGTGACTTAGAGTTATTTTACTTCTCTTATTTCTTTTAGTTTGCTTGAGGACTAGCAAAATGTAAGTTAGGGGCTATGATGTGGGCCGAAAGGTACCACATTGAGGTCGCTTAAGTTACATTTATAGTTTTTCAATTTTATTTATTTGGTGGAAATGATGTATTTTGTGCACTTATAGAGATTTGGCAGGAAATACGCAAATTCAATCAAAAAGGGCACGAAAACAGATTCTCCGGGCGAGAAGCGAAAATTCCGAGCCAACCACCTCACCGCACGTGTGACCCACCACCGCTCGAGTGGCCCACCTAGGGTTGTGTGCGTGAAATTATAAGGCTCTTTTGTTAGGAAAAAAAGAAGAAAGAGGAGACTAAAAGAGGGTTCGAAAATTATTCTAAGGAAAGGGAGGCTAGGGTTTTGAAAATACGATTTTTCCTTAAGCTTCAAGGAGAACTTTCATGGGGACTTTTTCCTCTTACATCTCTTCCACCTCTTCCCACTCCTCTATGAGTGGTTAGGCTCTTCTTTTCTAGGGTTTTGATGAAACCCTAGCCATGTAAAGGGATTTTTTTTGAGCTTTGATTGTGAAACGGTTTGAACAAATGCATGGACGTTTTAGAAGTTTATAATAATTGTTCTTTTCACCTTTTCAAGTATTTTACTCTCTGTGATTGTTTAATGCTTTCCATACATTAGTTTTCTTTGTGTTTGTGTTCAAAGTACAAGACGAGTCATGTTACGAGAAACGGGTCGTGTTGCTATCATAGTTTAGAGCAAACGCCTTGTGCTACTCAGGATGATTTGTGCGTGTACGTTGAATGCAACAACCCTCTTGATCAATATTTCAAACTTGTAGTTGTGAAATATTGAGTATTTGAAACTGGATTGCAATTAATGGCCGATGTTAAATCTCATTTATGCGGTTAGTGGTGAATTCTTTGCCCTAAGATTTTTTCCAAAAATTAATATCTCAAACCCTAATTTTAATTGTCAATTTAATTATTCAGTTTCATTTAATTCTTATTTAGTCATAATATCCATCAATCTTTTTAATCAAAATTAATTTAGGAATCTAGCAATTAAATTAGTTTAATTTCTCACTTATCCCTGTGGATTGATACCTGGACTTACCATTATTCTAAAAAATTTGGTATAGTTTAGTATTTATTTTTGGTGTGTGAAACGACCCATCAATCACCAACCAAAGTGAACTCTTGATCAGCGATTTGAAATTTCATGGTTAAATTGCGAAATCCCAAGCAATTAAGCCTAATGATCGTAACCATTGTGCTCACAAAACCACCTTATAGCCACTAATAGCTAAAAGAAAAAATTCGGTGGAAACTATATAGCCTTGTAAATTAAGTTGAACATCAGAACAGTTACCCAAGCTATTTAAAAATCCACCACCAGCCACAATGACTCGTAAAGACTTGTCCCTTTGAATAGAGTAACCACACTGTTTAGCAATAGAAAGAAGGATAAAATTATGTGTGGAACCAGAGTCGACGAGGATTGTAATAGGTTGATTTTTTTAGTGTGCCGCTGATGCGCATAGTTTCAGGTCGAGTTGACACCATAAGAGCATGTAATGAAATTTCAGAAGTTGGGGGTGCTGGGACACCACCAACTACGGTTTCATATTCAAAGTCCTCAACATCAACCTTTGCCTTCCAAGAGAGATAATTGTGGCTTTTGGCATCGATGACTAGGCCTATAAATCTCATCGCAAAACATCGTTCCTTCTGTTCAGTCCATGATAAACGTTTAACACTAGTAGGTAAGGATGGCAATTGGTTAACGGGTTTAGGTACATAAGATATGTTAGAAGGCCATGAAGAAGATGGACGAGAAATAGTCTTGGTCATATTATGTGTGATGGTTGCTATAATTGCATCCTCTTGGCCAAGTGCTAATTCAAAGGTCTCGGTTAGACTCATTGGATGAAGCAGACGAACACCAACCCTTACATTGGTACGAAGAAAGAAAAATACCAATTTGATGCAACTCAAGCAAACCTGAAACCATATTAGCAAGTCGCTCAAACTCCGTAATAAATTCACGAATAGTGCTAATCTGAGACAATTTGGCTAATGAACTACACAGATCAATGTGCTGTCAAGAACCAAAACGAATGCATATGTCTTGAGAAAATTGCTGCCAAGTCAAAACCCCAAAGGACTATTTAATTCAACGATACCAAGAAATAGCATGGCCTTGAAGGTGTCCTGCAGCCAAAGAAACCATCTATACATCTAAAAAAGCATTAAGTTCTTGATATTGTTCAGCCTGAAATAACCACCCTTTAGAATCAGTACCGTTAAATTTTGGAAAATCAACTCAGAGAGTTCGACCATGAAAATTTGGACAAGTAAGTCGATTGTCGTCGTCGTGTTGTATAGGTGGATTAAGATTGATGCCAGGTTAGGGAAGGCGAGCTTCACATTGCCCATTCTGCAACAGTATTTGGATATTTTGAAGAATGGTATTATTGGTTTGTCTATCACGTATCAACTATTGCATATTAGTAGACATCACGTTCATCCTAGTAGTAAGAGCAACAACTCATGTTGATGATGATGAATGACAGAATAGGAAGAGATACAAGTTCAAAGATCGAATGCTCTGATACCAGATGATAGGGCCCTAGACTCTGAATTTGATCATTTGATTAGGGATCAGCCACAAACAATCCTTTGAATTGGGGGATTAGCCACCTAAACTCTTAATATTATTAAATCTCCTCCTCAAAACCATTACAATAAGCTTTCTTATATAAGAAAAATAACATAGACTTCCTAATATAATTAGACTTCCTAAATTGATTAGACTTTCTAAATTGATTTAGATAGTAATTGAAAAAAAGTAGACTTCCTAATATAATGATTTCCTAACAAAGAATCTGAGGAGAGAGAGGTTGGCAACATGAAGATGATAGTGGATGAGGAATTGGAGCGGCGGCGGCGATTCTGGTGGCTAATAAGAGAGAGTTTGAAAAGAGAAAGGGGATTAGGGTTTGGAGAGAGAGTGGTGTGACTTGTGTTTCAGCTGTGGATATGATATATATATATGTACTATTATATATATGAGCACATGACTTTGTATCTAATAGTGTGGTGGCTTCTCTTTCTACCACGTGACAAATTTTTCTATCCTAAAATAAAAAAATACTATTCAAAGGCGTGAGCAAGATTTGAGCCTAAAATATTAGATTTCATTAAGAACACTCTTATCATATAGACAACATACATATTATAACATTAATTTTTTTATTATTTGTTTTTATGTTTACTTAATTGAATTACACACGTATTATGTGTGCCACCCACTAATATATATATATATATATATATAAGGATATTTTCATCATTTTATCTCAATTTGTCTTATGGACGAAATAAATTAAAGCCTAGACCTTTAAACAAGAGAAATGCAAGATTGAGAGTTTGTGTGTTGTAGAATTATGATTTGAGTGTAGAAAATTTGTTTGGTAAAGAGTTTTGAAAATAATTTTGGAAAAGAGGTTTGATTTGAGTGGGGAATTATTGATGTGACATTTGATATGTGATACAAAAATTTACAACTCATAACTAAACATACAACTCAAAATTATTTTAAAGCATATAAAAAATTTAAAAATTTTCAGAAAATATTTTTCCCGATTATATAAATCAATTGCAAAAAAAAAAAAAAAAAAAAAATCATTGTTTCGGACAGCCAGCCGGTCAACCGGTCGGACGACCGGCCGGCCGTCCCGTTCCCTCAAACGCCCCCTCTGCAACAAACAGAATGCTTTGACATATAGACAGAGCTTCTGGCAGAGTTTTGGAAAATTAATTCCAAAACTCTTACCAAACATCATGCTCAAACTCAAGTGTTGAAAACTATTTTCAGAGCACAAACAAACAGAGCCTGAATTTTTCAACCCTAATTTTTTTCTTGTTGAAAAAGAAAAAGAAAAAAAAAAATTACTTGAAGAAGTTGGATTTGTTGGGTGCAGCTTTCCACTAGACTTGACCAAGTGGCCAACACCCACCAAGTCTGCTGATGAGACATTTTCTTAGCGTCTGTTCATATTTAGGAATACAAAAAGATTTGTGCATGGACGATTTCTATGCCATGTGGGAGGAATGGGTCTCATGTCTTTCTCTCTCGTCTCATGCCTTGTTAATTTTCAAGCAATTCAACAACCAAAATGGTAGTTACACACACAGAAATATAATACATTTAATGATTGTGTGATTAAAATTTATTTTAAATATAAATCTTTCAATATATAAATGGAATTGGAATTATATACATTTTTAAAGTCATTTTGTGTACATCAATTAGTGCATATCTTTATTGCTCCAAAAACCACTTTGATACCTCAAGGATGATATTGATTAGTTCGGTAAATCTTGAATTTATCAATTAATTTGTATAGAAAAAAATAAGGCAAACTTTATTTTACCTTTCTATAGTTGGAGCCATGTGTGATTAATTTATCAATCAATTAATTTATCAATTATTTTATCTTTTAATCTTTAGAAATGATCACATAATCTTTGTCATTTGTGAACTGAAGTGCATTGTTAAACCCATTAATGATTTAATGAAAAAAATTAAAGGGTTGTTTGGAATGTTCTAAATAAGTGCACTTTTTAACTTTTTATAAAATATGAGTTGAGTTTGAAATGATGTAGTAGAGAGGTGATGTGACTTTAATAAGATAGTGACTTTTTGACTTTTTTAGGACACCCCAAACAAGGCGTAAAATACCCCTATATTTTCGTCATTGTTTGGAAGGTAAAAGGCACTTTAATCCCTGTATTTTATTCTATGTGCAATTTATCCCCTTAAACTTTGCAAATGAGCATATAACCCCCTTATGTCTTCGATATTTTCACACTTGCAGCTAAGTTTGAAGAAATTTTTAACGGTATATTTCAATCCACAAACCACGTGAGGGTTATGTGATCATTTCTAAATGTTATGGTGGTAAATTACATATGATCCAAACCATAAGGGATAAAGTGAAGTTTGTCCAAAAAATAAAATATAAAATTCCATCTAAAAAAACTAGACAAATAAAAAAAATAAGCAATATATATTATTTTAAAGGTTTAAATAAAACATTTGTTATAGGACCTAAAAATTATTTACAATTTGGTTTTTTTAATATTCTAAATTTATTAAAATAAAATCTACTAGTTGGTCTTGCTTTTTTGAGTTATTACCTATTGGGTGTGTTTGTTTTGAAGGATTAGGGTGTGGAATTGGACTATTTGTCCTACCAGAATAATAGTCCATTATTTGTTTCAAAAGTTTTGCTCCAGACTAATAGTCTCCCCGGACTATTAGTCCCATATCTGTGGGATTATCATATCCCATGGGGGGTGGGATAGAAACTATGGGATAACTCATCCTATAGAATTAGACAATAAAATTACATTTTTTTCCCTCTAGTATTTAATTATGTATTATATTTAGTAAAATTCAAAAAAATTTAAATGTCTCAATTTAAAAATAAAATAAAATAATTTAATTTAATTTTTATTTTTGTTTAATTTATTTAATTTTTTAAAATGTTTTTTTATAGATATTTTATTGATGTTTTATTTTAAAATTTTGTTTATATTTTATTTAATTTCATTATTTAAATTTTAATAGATGTTTTATTTTATTTTATTATTTAATTATTATTATTATTTAAAATAAATTTATTTAAAATTTTAATTAAAAAATAACATTTATTTTTATTTTTATTTAATTTATTTAATTTTAAAAAAAATAAAATTATTTAATTGTGCAAAAAATAAAATAAAATAAATTTTTAGTAAATCTAGCTAAAAATAATTAAAATATTAAAGCTATGTTTAATATTGCTATTACTTAGTAAATAATTGAAAAGGATAAAATAGTCATCTGAGCATTTATCATTTTTCATAATATCTCAAACAAATACTGGATTTACTAAAAATAGTCCAATCCAGATATCTAATCCCATAACTAAACAAACATAGGATACAAATCCAGTCTAACCAAATAGTCTGGGGACAATGTATCCTAAGACTAATAGTCCGATGGATTACAATCCCCCCTTATCCAGTCCGTCCAAACAAACACACTCATTACGTACTATCTTATATTTTTATGCACCATTAAGTCCTATTATAATTTTCTTTCTCATCTTTACCCATACTTTGTTTTGTTGTATTTATTTATTTATTTTTTATAGTTCCCGTTTTGTTTTTGAACTCCAAATTGCGAACCACGATTTGGCCACCAACCACCACTTCCGACAGCTAGCGACCACCTCTGACCTTCCACGACTATTATTGACCTCCGGTAACTACTTCCGACCTCTAACAATATTTTTTTTGGCCATTTTTCATCTCTAACACATCACTACTGCAACCTACTCAAATCCGGTGGCGATAAGAGAAAAAGAGAAAAAATAAAATAAAAATGAAGAGAATGAAGGAGAGAGATAAGAAACCATTACTAAAGAATAATTCTCATCATTTTACGCTGTCACAAATCAAGACAAAGAATCAAAAGTTAGATTCAGTGATAGATTTATCATGCAACAAATCTCAGTCAGAGTTACAGTGAAAAATTTATCACTGTTAAATTTGTTAAAAAATTTACAAATAGTAAACTTGATTTGAGAGAGAGGGGGGCATCACAACATTCTATTATAAAGCATTGATAACTTCTTCTTGTTTTCTTTCTAGTTTCTCATTTTTTTTTGAACTCCAAATTGTGAACCACGATTTGGCCACCAACCACTACTTCCAACAACCAACGACCACCTCTGACCTTCCATGACCATTATTGACCTTCGGCAACTACCTCCGACCTCCGACAATATTTTTTTTGGCCATTTTTCATCTCCAACACGTCACTACCGCAACCACCTACTCAGATCCGGTGGTGATAAGAGAAAGAGAAAAAAAAAATGAAGAGAATGAAGGAGAGAGATGAGAAGCCATTACCAGAGAATAATTCTCATCATTTTACGCTATCACAAATCAAGACAAAGAATCAAAAGTTAGATTCAGTGATAAATTTATCATGCAACAAATCTCAGCCATAGTTGCAGTGATAAATTTACCACTGTTGAATTTGTAAAAAAAAGTTTACAAATAGCAAACTTGATTTGAGAAAGAGAGGGGCATCACAACATTCTATTATGAAGCATTGATAAATTTATTTATTTTGTATATGCCCTGTCATTCCATTGATAAAATACCTACACTTACACCTACAAATCTATAATTTGATAAATTTATCATTCATAAATTACTGAGTGATAAATTTATCACTTTATCACTGAATTAAGTAACAAATTTATCAGATCAGTTACACGTCTGTAGAAAATCAACAACACCTTTCAATGCACTGATTGGATACTTTGCATCCCAAACTGGTGATAGATAAAGATGGTGGCAATGACAATATCGAAGATGGTAGATCGGTGATGGAGGAAGATGGTAGCAACGACGATGTCGAAGATGGTAGATCGATGATGGAGGTTTGCGGTGATGAAGCTAGCAGATGAATTATGGGAGAGGAACAACAGTGATAGCAATGAGGGAGACAGACAGTGGTGTTAGGTGAGGGATGAGGAGAACGACGGCGTTAGTTGAGATGAGTGTTGTTGACAATGATAGATGAAGATGGTAGTTGAGCCGAGCGACATATATGGTGATGGAGGAGGATGAGGAAGAGGAGATGGTGTGCCAGTGACAGAAATATGAGAGAGAGAGAGAGAGAGAGAGAGAGAGAGAGAGAGGGGATGTGTTTGGGTTTAGGGTAAAATCACTTAACTGAATGTAAAGGATAAAAATGAAAGATGAGCTAAATTATTTTGGGTCAGAACTTTTTGGAAATTAAGGAGTGGTTTGGGATGTTCTAAATAAGTGCACTTTTTGACTTTTTATGAAATTTGGGTTGGGTTTGAAGTGATGTGATAGAGAGGTGATGTAACTTAAATAAGATAATGAGACTTAAATAGGATAGTGACTTTTTGACTTTTTAACTTTTTTAATATATGCCAAACAAGGCCTAAGTCCGGTTTGAACCGGCCTGTAACTCCCCCAATAATCTAATTTTCATTGACCCAAAAAAAAAATTTTAAATAATTATTGGTTAAATTAATTTTTAATATCCAAGTACATTTCAAGTTAATTGTACTTGTAGGATTGGATTTGGAATTGCTATATTGGGCCTGATGTTGGGTCGAGCCAAATTAGGCGTAAAGCTTTTTATTTGTTTGCCAGGTAATATTGGCTGAGTCCAGAGTAACGTACATGCCATTAAAGCATCAAACAGTAGGTCTGTAGTCCCAACCCAACCAACCTTACTTGCGCTGAAAAGGCTTGCACTACACTCTTACGTACAAAAAAAACGTGACTCCATATGAGTTTGTTACACTACAAGTGAGAACACAATTACTTACAGTACAAAACAAAAATCAGTGGCTGAGATCAAATCTTACAAACCATCATGATCTGCAATCACACCATCCCCGGAGTGGGGGACACCATCTCACAGAACCCAGCATTTCCCAAATCCACACCATCCATCTCACACCGATTGATCTGAGCCAATTCAACCGCAGCCGTCTGATTGACACTTCGGAACGGTGACGACAGCACATGAACCGCGATCTTGAGGTTATACACAAAATCAAAGCTCTTGACCTTTTCGTAGTTGATCCTCATAGGCGCGAACGGACCTCCACCGCCCGCGGTGGTGACCACCAGACTCCGCCCCCACTCCATCGTCGGCAACACCGTCGCGGCCGGAAAACTCACCAGATCCGCCGCCATCAACCGCCGGTTCGGCACAATGTGGAGTCCCAAATCAGAGACGTAAGAGTTGCCTTTAGCGAAGATCGATTCATCGTCGAGAGCGAACAAAGTGAGAGCTCGGAGATCCAAGAGCTCCGAGTACTTCACTCTCAGAGCCAGTGCGAGAACGCTGAAGCCGCTGATTCGGAGGCGGAGCATGGCGTCTTTGAGCATCAGGCGCATGATATAGAATCCCCCCATCGGCGGCGGAGGAGGAAAAGAGAGCGAACTCATTCGCTCGATGTTGCACGAAATCGGCGAGAGATGAGAAACGAAGCCTCGAAGGCGGTGAATAACCACGCGATCGTCGTTGTAGAGGTCCGGATCAGTGATCTCCATGCCGCCGACGAATACATTGGAGCTGTTTTCGTCGGAGGTGATTGTGATGCATCGGCTGGAGGCTAGGGTTTCGATTTTGGTGCCGAAGGCTAGCTTGCGGAGGTGGTGGAGGGGGTAGAGGCCAGCGATGGAGTGTTCTTGGAGGAGGAGAGGTACGGAGCAGGAAGGGCAGGTAAGGAGTGAAGAATCGGCCGGTGCGAAGATGGTGGCGGGGCCTCGCAATTCGGCGGCGGCGGTGGTGGAGTGATTTTCTGCGGCGGCGTCGGCCAGTTGTAGGAAGCCGAGTTTGGCGAGAATGGGGCCAAGGAGAGCTGGTGACGATGATGATGGAGGAAACGGTGATGATGGAGAAATCGATGAAGACGAAGCGTTGTCAATGGCGGTCACGGTTGTGGTAGAGATGAAGGAGGAGGTTAGGATGAAGAGTTGCAGCAGTTGCAGAGGAGTAGCCATGGTTCGGTGTTTACGATTGTAGGGAGAGAAAGCTTTTATGGAGGGAGATTTTAACATTTTAAATGTAACGATAAATTACACTCGCCTCCCTCATATATTTGAAAATATATATATATAAATTTTTATAGTTTTAATATAAAATTAAAAAAATATATTTTAAAAGCATTTATTTAGCTAGTACTAAATAGAATTTTCTTAACAAAAAGAAAAGTTATAAAATTTTGTAACAAATTTTCAAATGTCTATTGCGAGCTCGAAAAATTGATGGCTCGATTGGCTCGAAATTGAAAACGACGTTGTTTTTAAATTTTTTTTACTTTTTTCCCCCTCTCCTTAAACAGGGAAAAGGGAAAAGAGAGAAGGGAGAAGAGGGAAGAGAGAAGGGAGAATAAGCGATCAACCTCTAAGTGCGATTGTTGTTTTGATTCTGAATCTGAGCGTTGGGAAAGGAGATCAATGGATTAATCAAATCTCTGGAGCGCTTTTTTGAAACAGGAAGAACGTAGGTAAGACTGCTATCGGCCTTCATCGTAGTCTTCGCCTGAAGAGAATCAGTGATCACAGAACTATACATTGGAAGCAGAGTTGATTTTTTTGGTGATTTGTGAGATTTTTTTGAGTTTTTTATTTAGATTTAGATTTAGATTTTCATGTGGGTTTGTTGTTGGGTTTGTTGATTTAGATTTTAATTTTGATTTTCATGTGGGTTTGTTGATTTTTTTTTTGAGTTTTTGTTTTTGTTTTTGATTTTGGTTCCTCTGTTTCTGGGTTTGTAGAGCACTGTTGCTGGATTTGTTGATTTTTTTTTTTTTGAGTTTTTGTTTTTAATTTTGATTTTGATTCTGATTCATCTATTTCGAAGAGTAGAGCAGAGCAGAGGGGAATGAAGAAGAGAGGGAAAGGAAGAAGAAAGGGGAAGGAGAAGAACAAAAAAAATATAAATAAATAAAATATCAAAACGACGTTGTTTTGAAATTCAGGACAATCGAGCCACAGTAATTTTGGGCTACGTAGCGGGATTGATATATATATTAATATAGAGAATATAACAACATTATTATTATTTTTATTTATTTTACTAACAAATAATTGATAAAAAATAATACTAAATATTATACAAATTAACACTTTAACCTAATAATAATTTAATATAATTATATTACTAAAATTATAGGGTATTTTTTTCTAATTTTTAAAAAAAACCTCATGAGAGGTGTAATTTACCTTAAATGGAATGTTGTGCCGGGCTTGGTGGGGGAAAAAATAAAATAAAATAAACAAAATGAAAATTGATGGGCATGCTTAGTAACAATTATAAATTACAATTCATTTGGTTATAAAAGAAAATTGTTAAACAATAATGTTAACACTTAGGGGCGAGCATGGTCTAGATTGGACCGGATTTGGGTAAAATCAGAACCAATCTGTTATCTACGGTTCCTGAACAATTGGAACCAATCCAATCCGTTTAAATCATGGAATCAATCTGAACCAATCTATTTAAACACGGATTGAATCGGTTTAGGACCGCAGATTTACATAATTAAATAACAAAAAAATATATATAACACTTTAATTTCATAAAAATATAAATATAACACCATATTAGTTTCACAATAGCAACATGTCTTTTCATAATAGCGACATATTGTTCTAGAATTTAAACAATCATAAGAAAATTGGTTCCACCATAAGTATTTAGACCATTACAAATTAACGCTAAGAACTAACAAACAAAAGTAATAAAAAAAGATACTATGCGAGTTTAGGTTTGGATTTAAGTTTTATATGAAATAAGAGAAGATACTATGGAGGAGGGTGTATAATAAAAATATAGACTATTTGTATACGGTCCGGATCGGTTCCAATTCAGAACCGTGGGGTTCAATTCGGAACCAATCCGTGAACTACGGATTTTAAAATTTTCAATTCGGAACCGAACCACGGATTCAAAAAACCAATCCAAATCCACTAGATTGGATTGGACTGGATCGGATTACGAATTTCACGGATTCCTTACTTAGTCCTATTAACACTTTGTTACAGTATATGCAATTATTAATTTGTATCAATATGAATTTTTCATTATAAATGTCATAAATAATAAAAAAATAAATAAAATTGACATGATATACATTGCACATCTATATAACAATGGAAGGTTGATTTTGAATTCAAAATTGAAAATGTCTATGTCTCATTCTCATTTGTCCTACAAGGACATTTCAATGGTTGAGATCAATATTGTTATTCACTCTGGATGGTACAGATTTAGCCTTTGCTCTTCTTCTCTCCTCTTTCATCTCTGCCCAAATCCTTCCTCTTTCTCATTTCAGAGATATCCTTCTCTTTCATACGCTCTTCTCTCTCTCCCTCTTCATAGAATTCCTTTTGTTTTCTTTTTGCTTCACTCACAAAAAGAAAAACAGAGTGTTGGATTTGTTTATATAGATTTTAGATTCGTTTGATTTCAGATTGGTTGTTGTTGTTCAGGTTTTTCGTCAATCGGTGTTGTGTTTGAGAGTGTACATGCAAAGTCAGGGTTCAATGGAAGATCCAATGGTCGTCGATGCTGATGAATCGAAGAAAATGAGCAGCAACCTAGATCACGAAAACAGTGCGACCAAGTCTCTCAAGAAGAGGAAGACAACTTCTTTTTCTTCTTCTTCTTCTTCTTCTTCTTCTTCACTGGTCCAGACATTGACCACAGAAGAGAGAGAGGCTCAAGTTAATGCCTTACGCGTATAGACGGAGGGTTTGTTCAAGTATTACAAAGAGGTTTCAGATGATAAAATCAATTTGGATTTGAATGGGTGTGGTTCGAGCAATTCGGCGATTGCGTACTTGCTCGAAGAGACCACTCTTTCGCTCTCAAAATTGGTCGATCAGATATATGAGAAGATGAAGGCGAGAGAGAGTGGCTCTGCTTCTGGGTTGTCCACCATTGTTGCTTTTGTGAAGAGCACTGTGCTTTTCATTGGTCAGAGATCTTTGTATGAAGTCCTTAATGCTGATGCTGATATCTTAGAGGATGAGACAGAGTCCTGCCTGCGGTGTTGGGAGGTGATAAATTCTATTTATTTATTTATATATTTGTGTTTTCAATTCATGGCTATATTCAATCTTTGTCTTTCTTCAACCATTTGAAGCATTTGTTGGGTATATTTCCTCTTCATTGTTTCTTAATTTTCAATGTCTACTAGATATCTGTAGTCTTTGGGAAACACTATGGTATACACTCCTTTTGAAGGTATCATATAAGCATTTGTTAAATCATTTCAGATTTGTGTCCTTCTAAAAACTTTCTAAGCTTCGGAGCATTTTTTCTTTTTCTTTTTGTTTCACTCAATGTCTACTATATATCTGTAGTCTTTGGGAAACACTATGGTATACACTCCTTTTGAAGGTATCATATAAGCATTTGTTAAATCATTTCAGATTTGTGTCCTTCTAAAAACTTTCTAAGATTTTTTTTACAAAAAACTTTCTAAGCTTCGGAGCATTTTTTTTTTTCTTTTTGTTTCACTCAAACATGCAAATTAAAGTTGGACCATGCTGAGTCATTTCCACCAATTGAAAGCTTCATAGAATTCTTTTTGTTTCTTTTTGCTTCACTCACAAAAACAAAAACAGAGTGTTGGATTTGTTTATATTGATTTCAAATTTGTTTTGTTTCTATGCTAGAGTTTGATTTGTTCTTTTTTTTGTTTTGTTTTGTTTTTTTTTTTTTTTTTTTTTGATTAATCCACATTTTCATCATCACTTTGTTTAATTTTAATTTTAATTTTAAAATTAAAAAAAAATTCAGAGGATTGCCCCGCTGGACCAAAAACAAAGTGTCGGTCATATTATATAGATTTCATATTTGTTTTGTTTGTACTCAATAATCAGATTTGTTTTGTTTCTATGCTAGAGTTTGATTTGTGTTAAATCATTGAGTCAAGCTTTAAGATATTCCAAAAACTTTCTAAATTTTTTTTTACAAAAAACTTTCTAAGATTTTCTATTTTTGGATCATAAATATTTTTTTAAAATTTTGAAAATATTTGTTTGAGTTTTATTTTTGTCAAATTTAAAAATAAATAAATTCTAAAAATGAAATTAAATAGTGTGAGAGTATGGACCTGTTTCACATGGAATGGAATTACGCAGTGAGTGTAATATTTATTTTTTGTTTGTTTCAATTTTGAAGACTTTTTTGAATCGGTATAAATATGTATTAGTCCATAAATCAGTAGCTTTTACCAAAAATATTCTGTCATGTTTGGTTGGTGAGTAAGTGGAGAAAATAGTTCATAAATATTTTTTAGCCTCAAATTTTTATTTTATTTTATTTTATTTTATTTTTGTTGAGTTTCCTTTGGCTAATCATAGATTACTGTATAATTTTGAATTTCCTTTGACTAATTATTAGTTTATGGTATCCTCTTTCTGTAATTTTGGATTAGTTCAAAATGAAATTTTATCATTTTTTATTGTTATTGGATTAAATGGAATTAGTTTTTAGACCTATGTTCTTTTGTCTAATCTTTTGTGATTATATAGATTTGCTACCAAGTGATTTGGAAAAAATATTTGATTGTCATATATGGTTAATTTTGTTTAAGGTTATTAAAAAAAACATTAAAAAGATTTTTTTATGGTTGTTGATTAGCATTGCTAATTTTTTGTTTCTTGGTGTCTAATTAAATTCAAATTTTCAAATTCTATCATTTTTATTGTTATTTTTTTATATTTTATATTTTATATTTTCCTCCTCTTTTAATTTTTTTTTTCTTCTCTTTATTCACTTAAGCATGGGATTTTTTATCAGAGATACATTTTGTTTCAATGATTTAGATTGTTCCATCCAAAATTCAACGATTGAGATGCCTTTCATTTCCCCCCAAAATGCGCTCCAATTTTCTACATTTGTTATAGAAAGACTCAAAGAATCTATAATTCTTTGAGGGCAATGAGTTTGCCACTTTACTGTTTAAGTTTGTTTGTTTGTCTTCCATTTGTTTTTATCTATTTATATTTTCTTTTATTTTTGTTTATGAATTAAGATGTTTTATATGAGTGCATAGAAGTGGCACACAAAGTTGATTTCTGATTTCCCACAATACACACTGCCTAAGAAAGGCCTTCATAACCATTATTGGACCATTTTTTCTTTTTTGTCAACTTTGTTTAGTTGAATTTATTTTTGCTTTTTGATCAAAACTTTGTTTAGTTGAATTTGAACAAGCCAAAATTGCACTATATGTTTCTTAGAGAGCACATAACATTATTTAAAGTGCAACTTTGTTTTTTGCACTGTTGGACATTGTCAACTTGGTTACCAATCACTGAGATTATATTTCTTTCTAATTGAGCCGAAGTTCAAATGAGACCAACCTGGGTAAGAATAATAGTGATGCTATAAGAAAGGAACAATTTTCTCCGAAATTATTTTGTGAATAAATTTTCCATGTACTACATAAAAGATTGGACAGGAGAAGATTAATCCCAATATTATTTCCTCCGTGCCTTTAGGCACAGGCATACATTTTTGAATCCTGATGGGACTTTTTTCTATCTATCAAAATATGCACCATTAGATTGATTCAATCCAATGGTTGAAAATGTCTTACGCTCATTTGTCCTACTTGGACATTTTAATGGTTCAGATTTTTTGGGTGGATACCAATGCTTCGAATCAGTTTTACATTTAGCTTTTCGATTCTTACCCTCAAGATTGAATCAATTCACACAGACATCTTCTCTCTCTCCCTCTCTCTGATTTTGATTTCAAAATTTAAAACTCCATTCTCTTTCACACTTCTTCTTCCCACCACACATCTTCCTCTTTCTACCAAGCTTTGTCTCTTTAGAAGTTTAATCTCCAGTGGTGATTTTCGGAATATAGCACCATTGAGGGGGGTGGGGGTGATTTATACCATCTGCCTCAATCTCTACCTCCTTTCTCTCTACATAGCTTCAAGGTAGAAAGCTATACTCCCTGTTGTTTTTTTTGGAAGAATGTGTGAGAATCTAGGGTTTTTATTTGGGTTTTGGATTTTGATATGATAATAAATATTTGCCTCCTCTCCCTCTCCCTCTCCCTCTCACACTTCCCCTCTTTTATTTGGGTTTGTTTTTCTTTTTCTTTTTCCTTTTTTTCTTTTTTTTGTTATCATTATGGAAACCATTCTTTCTCCCTCCTCCCATTTTGTAGTTATGTTTTAAACAAAGCTTTCTTTCCATTTGCATAAAAGATGGAAGCAAAATGGGACTAATGAGCAGTAGACCATGATAAAAAAAAATAGTATAACTCAAACTTTTTGCTCTCATTTGCTTTTTCTACTAGATTATTTTTTTCAATCTTTTTTTTCTTATGGAGCTTAGTAAAGGGTGTTGTAGTAGTCTTTGTAGTTTTTCTGTGAGTGATTTTGGTGAATGTAAAGTAGTGGAATGAAATAGAATGGATTGGTATGACCTATGAGAAACCTAATATAATGGCTTATTTGACTGACCCATGCACTGTACACCAGATTTCTTTTCTTACCATAAGAAAATGTTGGCTTGGCCATTACACATTTTGGTGATTGTTGGGCGTATGTGTTGAAGATTTAAACCAAAAAGAAAATGTACATAATGAGGATTGAAAAAATTGAAGAAAAAAACAAAAAAACAAAAAAAGGGAAGATAAATATAGATAAATCTCTTTTTTTCTTTTTTCCTTTTTTGGTGAACACAGATTAATCTTATAAACAAAATAAATGCCTTGCTTAAGACAACATATGTTGGTAAATTTTGAGTTACTTTGGGAATAACTTTGTGCTAAGTTTTGGAATCCCCTAAGTTTGAAATTGCTGAGTACAGGTTAGTATACATTGTTTGATATTTAATTTTTAATTTAATTTGTTGAGATTGCAGAGCATTTCTTGGTGTGCTTTATGTGGTGTTTAGTAATTTTTTTTTCTTTTTATTATAGAACGTTAACGAGTATACAATAGCGCTGATTTCTGTATTTTGTTTAGGAGGAGTTGTTATTTTATTTGAGTTCTGTACAGTATGTGGTACACGTAAAATTGTTACAAGTTCTTTAAGAAGAATAATATTTCTTTATATTTTCTTAGTATCTTTATCAAAAAATGACACGGATTTTATAAATTTCAACATAATATGTATAAATTACAACTGCATTTTAATCCCAACATTATTTACGCCGTGCCTTTAGGCACGGGCATACACTAGTCTTTAATATTATAAAAAGAAAAGAAAAGAATAAGTTCAATTTATGCATTTGTTAAATATTTTTGATATTACTAAGTCCAAGTTAAGAAAGTGCAATAGTACCATTCAAATTAGCAATTTCATATATATATATATATATATATATTGGCGTATGCCTGTTCTTAAAGGCACGGTGTAAATAATATTAGAATTAGAATATAATTGTAATCTCAATACTATTTAAATTTATTTTTTAATTTAATAAAATCACAAATTCATTATAAAATTTTGGAGTTCTCAAAAAACTCCTCACGAAACTTATTTTTTGGTTATATAATATATAACTAGATAAATAGATGTGCCTAGCATACATAAAATTTTCACAAGCATACATACAATACTGCTTTTGCTTATATAATTATATAAAAATTGCATGTATGCCCGTAATGTTCTAGTGTATTATGAGCACACATATAGGCCAAGTTTGGCATGACTTAAATAATACAAAAAGTCAAAAAGTCACTATCCTATTTGAATCACATCATCTTATTTAAATCACATCACTTCTCTAACACATCACATCAAACCAACCCAAACACAACTCATATAAGCCAATAAGTCAAAAAATACACTTTTTTAGAACATCCCAAACCAACCCATATTGTATGAAAATATGTGTAAAATATATTGAACAAAAAAGAGAAAATTAAAAAAAACAAATAAAGAAAAAAATAAAAATGGAAGAAAATAAAAAAATAAAAGAAAAGAGAGAGAAAGACGGGATCATGGAAGGAGAGGTGTGAGAAAAAGAGAAAGTAAGAGAGAGAGAAGTAGGAAAGTAGAAAATATTTGAATAGATCTGAACCGTTCAAATGTCTTAGTAAGACAAATATGTGTAAAATAAATTCAAAAACCATCCTACTTTATTATACATATATATATTGGTGTGTGTGGGCATTTTTGTTTTGCTGATATGTTTAGTTTCTTTTGTTTAAAAAATTTAATATCCATAACATTACCCCATATAATATGCTGAAACTTTGTAGGGAGTTTGGTTGTTAGTAAATGCTATAACTTCAAAAATAAATAAAAAATCAAGAATTAAAATTGCAAGATGAAGATCCGTACCTGTTTAGGGGAGACTGTTTAGGAACCCAAAATCATTTATCCAGTCATATAGGGCTGGTCAAAACAATAAATTGCAAAAACTCTTACTTTCTATATTTTTATATTATTCTAGACTATACGATTCTACGAAAATTAAAAAATTAAAAAAAATTCAGCAAAAGACAAAAATATGTCAACTTTTACCACTTTCTTGATAAAATGTAGCTTATTTTTAATTTTTATTATGATTTAGGCCAAGTTTGGCTACAAAGAAAAAAGTGCACTTATTTCATCTTTTTATCTTTTTTGGGTCACATCAATCAACATCTCCTCTCTACTTTTTCTACACATAATACAAAAAAAGTCAAAAAATACACTTATTTAGTCTTTCCAAACTAGCCTTAATTTCAAAGTTGTCCAGTCTAGACAAACTCTTACTTTCTATATTTTTATATTATTCTAGACTATACGATTCTACGAAAATTAAAAAATTAAAAAAAATTCAGCAAAAGACAAAAATATGTCAACTTTTACCACTTTCTTGATAAAATGTAGCTTATTTTTAATTTTTATTATGATTTAATTTCAAAGTTGTCCAGTCTAGACAAAAGTAAAGAAATGGATGGACCTAATCCCTTGGGGCCATACCCCCATGCAGCCGTTACGGTGTACTAGAGAATTTGCCATGCAGAAATTTTGATCTTCCAAACTGACGGAATATGAAACAGCGTGCAAAATGCAGAAAATATTTATTTATGAATTTAAAAAATAAACCATGCACCAATTGAAACTAAACCGGTAAATGAACAAGCAATCAACTCATCAGTAAAGAAGATTTAACAGCTGTTGCTAGCAACATGCCTGCAACTATGTAATTATTTTAAGGTAAACATGCTCGAAACTTCAAGAACGAAACCAGTCAAAGTCGGACAGCAATAGACCCTTGCTGAGCAGAAATCACCTCGTCATTCTTTCTTTCCAATCCCATGAGACATATTGTAGATGCCCCGTGCCTGGAAAGAACGCATAAAATTTAACAAGAACGGTGATGCATCAATAATCACTTAAAATGGCCCTAAAAACAAAATATCAAAGGAAAAATGTGTATAGAAATGAACTCACAATAAGAAACAGAGAAGAAGCAGCCAGAGCTGCAGGAATGGCAACAGAGGTGATCTTATCCATAGGACCCTTCAGATACGTGTACTTGTGCATGCTTTGGAAATATTTTTGCTTCTCAAAAAGATTCTCTCTTGGTCTAAAGGGTGTTTCTGACATCCTGTATCATTTGTTACAAAATAAAAAATAGAAGTTGTTTTCAACAATTCAACATAAAAAACTCTATTTATATGCAGTCTGCTGTCGGTGTGGGTCGTTGAGTGCATGCTTATTTGCAAGTATACACACAGCTTTATCACATTCTCTACTGACTGAGCTAATGCTCTCTAATACCCCAACCATTTTACCAAATTCAAACAGTAAAATGGATTAGGCTGGTTAACTAATTTGATTGAGGCATGACCACTTTCAACAATGCAAGTATAAAAAACAACAGTGTAGTTGTACGAATGAAGTATGTGCAAGTAATCCTTTTGGACACCACTAGACAAAATCATGATGGAATGTTTCATCTAGTATTAACAGCACCAAGCAGGGTCAGAAAAGCACTACATTGCCCTACAGAAACAGAAAACAGGAAGACAGGAGTACATCAACCCACTAGATGAGCTAGCTTAAACTATCAAGCAATAATCACTACAACTACAATTCCGTGTAATTCCCTTCAAATTGTACCCTTCAGCTACATCAATTTCATGAGCTATATCAACTACAATTTGAAATCCACAACAATTTCATGTACATGTCTTGGAGGCATCACACATTAGATGAGCTAGCTTAAACTCTATGAAGTAACAAAACCAGGTACATGAGGTAATACCAATTGAGATGTTTGATCCACTATGAAGCACGGGTACGGGTACGGGTACGAGTATTGGTACTGGTATGATATGAGTATGTCGATACGCTAAAATCCAAAAAAAAGTAGGGTACGGGTACGGGTACGGGTACGGATATGGCTTAGTACGCTTGTAAAAAAATATTTATTTTTAATTTAGAGTAATGTGAAAATTAATTAAATGGTTTAATTTGTTAAGATCCAACCTATAATTAACATTTAATGTAAAAAATAAAGGTATGAATCAAAATTAAATGTCAATATATTAAATAATTTACAAACTATAATTTAATTTTAAATCATGCTAAGTATAAAACTAAAAATAAAATAAAAAAAAAATTTAGGGAAAGGAGTTTTATCTCTATAGTAGAAAAAAATATTGTTTCAACTGAGGTACGATACGACTTGAGTATATACTAAGTACGTCTGGGTATGCCAAAAATTTAGAAGAAAAAAATTGAGTACGTTTTTTGTGTACTCGGTACGTATGCAGAAGTACCGTACAAGATACCATACGCCGGTAAGTACCTAGTACGGGTATGACATGTTTTTCAAAGTACTCATGCTTCATAGCTGACCCATGAAGCCAAGGAAAATTATCAAGGTTCAAAATGATTGAGATTCTCTTTTCCATGCTTGTAAAAAGCAAACATGTTGAATTTCTCAAACCATCCGATTGACAAAGAAAAAATTTTTTAAAAATGTTGCTCCATAAGATTAACGTGTGCAGTCTTTCCCCCGAGCCTTACTCTTCTCCTTCACTAGTTTATAATTTAGTTCATTTTTTATTAGAAAAATTACCACAAAAACACCTGAGTTTGACCCTTATAACAAACTAAACCATGAGATTTTAATTTTGTCAATTTAAACTCTGATATTTTAATTTGTTTTCAATATAAATTTGTCTATTTCCATTAAGTAAAATTAGCGGAAAAAGTGAATATAGCCATTAAACTTAATATAAGTATACATAAAAGGTCTAAAACACTCTTTTCGGTAAATTCAATGACTAAAATGGGATTTTATTTTATTTTATTTGGGGGGGGTGGGGGTGTGCAAGGAACCGATTGGCCTGATGAATCTGTCTAATCCGAACAGAACCGATGTTTCACGGTCGACTTCGTCACTTTGAACGGTCGGCAATGGATTTATATTTTATAAATTTGTTGTTTGATGGTCAGTCAACGGATTCATCTGAATAATAATTACTGAAACTGAACCGACCAATATATATTATATATTCTAATAGATAGTGGCATACCACGATTCAAACTATTAATATTCTACCTTATCACTTAAGAGAGTTGGCAATTTTCTATTGGCTCTTGGTATTACATTTGCTATATCCTTATCATTCTATTAGTAGAAGTCAGTGACAATCTGAAACAAATCACGTGATCCTCTATCATTGTCAATTAAATCATGCTTTTCTTTCGTCTCACATATTTCCAGGTTCAAACGACTAGCATTCCACTTTCCCTCTCCTCTCTCTCTCTCTCTCTACAACAACGCTTCCTCTTTCTCTCTCCACAACAGCATGAAGCCATGACGGAATGATCAAAGCAATGAAGCAACAAGAAGATTGGCAGCACGAGAACTACGTTACACGAACTCACTGGTTTTTGAGAGGTATCCGTGTCAACATGACACTACATGAGTGCGGGATATGGCCAGGATACGGCTAGATACAAATAGATACGGCAAAAACTCAGAGATGGAGAGAGAGAGAGAGAGAGAGAGAGAGAAGGGGGGGCTAAAAACTCACCTTTGAGGAGCAAGTCGAGTCGAGTCGAGTCGCGAAGCCAAGCAAGATCGAAACACGAACCCTGGTTGCGAACTCGACTAAATCAAAGGAGATCTGAAACCCAACTTCGTAAAGTTGATTTCACCCAGAAAACAACCCTAGGACTTCGATTCCCCTTGCGTCTCTCTCTCTCTCTCTCCCCTCTTCTTCTATCGACTCACGTCTCTCTTCTTCTACGTCCTTTTCTCTCTTCTTTTATTGTTGTCTTATCTTCTCTCTTTATCTCTCTTCCTTTTAATATGATTTATATCATATAATATTATTCATCTAAAAAAATATTATATTATATAATATAGTATATCATAAAGAGAATAATTTTTATGCCTAACAAAAAAATAATTTATTTCTATCCTATATAATATAATTTATTTAATGCCTAAAATAATTTTTTTAGCTTTTATTTGTTATTTATTTTTTAACAAAATCTATTATTTCTTAATTTTTTAAAAACTCATCTTCATATAATAAATATATTTAAAAATAACTATTTAACGAATTCCCGTACCCATATCCAAATTTGGATCTGTATTCACGTATCCTCAATTTTTAATTTTGAAGTGTTCGACTCCTAAATACGCACCCGCACCCACACTCACACCCAAGCTCGATATCCGTATCCCAATCCGTGTAACATAGCACGAGAATGACATTTGCTCTTTTGCTCTCCCTCTTTGATCTCATAACCCTTCTCCCAATCCCGTCCCTCTACCCCTACAAAATCCCTTCTCCTTCATCTCCTCCTTTGATTTGCCTCCCCTCCCTCAGTCATAGATTTAAGGAAAATATCCCCAGATATTATTCATCCGAACCGATAACCGACTCTTGAAAAGAGACCCGCTGTTTTGCGGTTTCAAAGGGTGATCGGTCGAAATTGGGGGGTGTTCTTCTATACCCCGAAGTGTTCGGGTCAAGTGACAATTTAGAAGCAAACCCGACCCGGACCGACCGGTGCACAGCCCTAGGGGGGTCAGTTTTACTTTACGAAAATAGACAATTGGTTTAGATTGGAAACAAGTCAAAAGGTTAGGCTTTAAATTGCCGTGAAATTTTTTTTAATAAATATTTTTAATTGCTCTTTTTTATTTTATTTTATTTTTAGCTAGGCGTTCATGATTTAGCTATTGGAATGGGATAATAATATCCCTTCTTGACTTCTTTTTACGATGTAAAATACACACAACCTCCAATTTCTCTCTACACTTGTATGATCATCGTGTAAATGAAGCCTAAAATTTATCAAATACAGACATATTCTTCGATTCATTTTACATTAAACCTGTATAAATCGCATAGATGTATACCTACACAACGTAATTGGATGGAGATCACAATATCAAAAAATAAATAAAACCCTAAGAAATCTAGATCTAATCGGGTGAATAATCACATGAAACAAATATCCGTACATACAGAAATGCATATATACCTGTATGTATGTATATGCGGCGATGGAGACCCCTACCTTTGAATTAGGGTTTGAAATGTGTGTGTGTGTGTGTGTGAGAGAGAGAGAGAGAGAGGACTTACGTGAATGTGAGCGAGAGTTGAGAGTTGAGGGCCGAGAAGAGAGAAAGTGGATCGGAGTGTTGGTTAACAGAACGATTGGTGATGGAATTTGAAGGAGGAAATGTAGAGGTGAAAAGGGGTTGGGGGGGTATGATCCTGTGAGGTGAGTTTTTGTACGGTAATCTCGTCTCGAATCAGGGGGTGCCTGTGACTTGCCATCTCATCATTGTTAAGGTACTTTGGGCCTTGCATTGGTGGGGTGGGGTCATTTTTTTACTTGATTTTGCTTTTATTTTTAAATTTACATTTTTTTTAAATTTTATTTAAATTTTGGTAAAAACAAAAAAACAAATTACCAAATAAATAAATAAATAATTCAAAGGTTTGCGTGTTTTTCAATTTAAATATTACGAATTAAAATCTTGATGTTATTTTCGTGTCACAATTTAGATTTTTCGTTCATCTTCGTTTGATTAAACTAACGAAAATCTGAGTAAAATTTTCAAATTCAAACTTATATGTTTAAGTCCTTATATCTCCCTCGTCATAATTTCATTTCGCCTCATTTTCACTTCGATCTTATGGTCTAATTTTGATTTCACCTTCTTTTATCTCTTTTTGCTTGCCGTTGAAGTTTCGAAAATTAGCCAAAAATAAGTTTTTTCTTTTTAATACTAGATTTAAATCCACATATTTAAACTCTTATATCTCCCTCATTGTAACTTTGCTGTGCATCATTTTCGAGTCGTTAGATTCATCTCATGGCTTATTTTTCATTACACCTCTCATATGTCTTGTTCTAACCTCTTTTTGCATACCGTTAGAGCTTTGAAAGTTGGCAAAAATAAGTTTTTTTTTTTGTTTTTTTTTATATTCAAACTCTTATATTTCTCTCGTCGTAAATTTATTTCGTCTCATTTTCACATTGTTGGATTCACCTCATGCCCTAATTTTTATTCTACCCCTCATAAGTTTTTTTCCATCTATTTTTGTATGGTGTCAGAGCTCCAAAAATTGACAAAGAATAAATTTTTTCTAAATAATATATTTATTATATAATTTAAATAAAGACAAACGAATTAAATTTTTTCGAATTTGCACTCAACTCATTTAGTAAACGAGTAGAATTGTGTCTTTAATAAGTCGAGTTGACCAGCTTGCGAATAACTCGATTCATTTGTAATTTTAATCGAGGCTCCTTTCATTTAATGGGTACAAAACAAAAATTAATTTATATAATATTATGGATACATAATATTTTTATTTTTATGAGTAACATTTTGATTCTATTTATTTTTTCGTTATATTTCTCCCCTAAAAAATGGTGCGCACACAATTACAGGCCCGAAAAATGCTTGAGGCACTGTTGGATTATTTTTCCTACGAAGGAAAATATCATAAATGCGAGCGTGCCAGCAAGGATTGAAAAATCCTTACAGATTAAATTCAAGCCAATTACCAAGCGATTGTTTTGACGGTTCTTTTGCCTCAACGAAGAGGACTTCAAATTTGCCAAGTGTAGCGAAAAGAAAAAGTAAAAGAAGAAAAATTGATGGAGAAAGATGATTGAGTGAACAATCAAAGTAATAAATACTTACCTCTACTCCTATGCTTCGAAAAGAAAGTACATAAAATGCTTCGAAATGGAAATACTGAAAATAAATGCTTCGAAATATAAATCTATGTTAAACTACTCCTAAGATAAGGAAAATGACAAGAAATATTGAAATCAATTGTCTTTGATTTAAGTTCTGGATCCTTTACAATGTAGCCATTAATGGCTATTTATAGAAGAAAAAATACAGCAATAATTACTTAGTAACTACCCATTTATTCCATATTCATTCTTGTCTTGCCATGTGTCATTCCACTCATCCACCTTGTCCTCCCACTCATCCACTTTGTCCTTCATATTCTCCATTATCTCTATAACTTCTTTTAACTTCCAAATGAATAAGAGGATGTCACGTGTCCTGCAATTATATAAATAATAATAAAAATTGCAGATTTATGGTGCTAACAGGCACTAAAAATGAATCACTAGAGGGAGCAATAATAATGTGATAGTGGGTCTCGTTCACTTTTTATGCCTTATTTTTATTTTTTTTATTATATTTTTTTGTCATTTTCAATATATTAGTGGTATAAATGATGTGTTTTTTAATAGTCTAAATCATTGTTGTTACAGGCCCACGTGTCGCGGACTCACAAGAAACGGATGAGACCCACTACCCGCAAGCCATCTAGCTTTTCTTCCTCGTCGGAACTCTTAGAATTCCGTCTCAGCCACAGCCCCACCTCCGCCGCCATCTCTCTCTCTCTCTCTCTCTATACACTCTGTATCTCTAGATACCTTTCTTTGGGAACACAAAAACTAAACCCTCCCTTTGATTTCAATACAAAGAACTGATAACTCAGGTCAGCAATTCTCAACTCCACTTGTTTGGATCCCGAGAATTTGCAGGAGCGAAAAATTTAATTTGATACTGTAACAATTTTACTTGCTAGCTAGATTGTTCAACTTAATTAGTCTTGAATTGGATTACTCACCTACATCTACTTGTTAATATATATATTCCTTTATTTTTTTCATTTTTTCATTTTTTTTTTCTGTTCAAGGCTTTATCAGTTTGACCTGTGTTGTTGTGTGGTTGTTGTTGGCATTTGAAACACAAAAAAAAAGAGTCCAGTATTGTGGCGTTCTTGTATGCTGTTTAGCCTGTTTTTCATTGTGTAAGATGTACAGATTTGTACCAGTCTGTTACAATCACACATCGGAACAAAATAGGCTTGGCCTATGTAAATAAAAGTCCGCTTTTCAATGAGTTTGTATCATTCGGAATCATAGCTAGCCACCATATATCGAGTACAGGATAGGATGGGTACAATTGTGGTTCAAGTCACTTAGGGGTGACCTGTAGGCTGGATAAAAGATAACCCATTGAGATACTGGAGCGTTTGGAATAGATTCTAAGAGGTGATTATGATTTATTTTGATTTGGGAGTCTGTATCGGATTATTTGATGCAACTATTCTACTTATAATTTATTAGGCAGAAATAACTTAAATAAATTGAAAAAAACTAATTATTTATAAGCGGGGAATAGCTACTTTTAGCTTCTACTTTTTTATTATCAGATTTTAATTTTAAAAAAAACGCTACCAAGCAGGGCCAATGAATTCTGATAGGCAAGTGAATTCTTCAGAATGGAAAGGGCTATGTTATGAGGTGTTTTGTATTTAGTGTACAGTGTACACTAAAGAGTCCTGTAACTCAAGGTGCTTTTTTTGTAGGCACCCCGTCGAACCGCGTATGTCCTGTGTTTTTTGTTTTTTGTTTGTGCTTGTTCTTTTGTTTACTACTTTATTGTGTGATTGAAATCATGATTTTGCACAACAGGCTACCATTGAATGGCTTGATTTTGTAAATATAAGCTTTTTGGACACTCTCCCTTGCAAACCGGTTTTCAAGGGTGAGGTCTACCTAAGGCACTGTATTTCAGTCCTAGTGGAAATGATTTTGGATTGTGGGCTTCATTCATCGATTCATGTATTAAATCACACAACACAACAGTATGTTGATTTTTGGTCTTTTATCTGGTATGCCAGTTTGAAAACTGAATATCTTTGATTTTTTTTTTTGTTTTAAAGCCTGTCATAGGTGCACCGTGCACTGATTAAACCAAGAGCTGCCCTCATATTTGTTGAGCTGAAGCTGATTAATATTGTGACAATGGGCACTTCAGAAGCAATTGTACAAGTTCTATCAGGGGCTGTGCCTCACCTGTTTCATTCTGATCCATGTTTTGTAAAGTCAAACTTGTTGCTTTCTTTTAAATACCATGTAAATAGTAGAAGGAAAAGAGGTTTGGTGGTAATACAAAGGGTGAATTGTTCAAGAAAATTAACCAATTGCATGAGGATCTATGCACTTGACGGCGTACATGGTATTTCCCATGGAAAGACTAGAAATGACCGTTTGGAGTCCCTGAGCTGCAAATGTCAACAGGCTGGAGGTGCGAGTGCAGTAACTGAAGAAGATGGACAAGGAACTGTGATTAATGGCACTGGTCGTGTTTGGAACAGTAAAAAAGATGAGGTGATTCAACAGTTGAAACATGAAAGTGGGGGTCTTGCAGCTGTTAGCAAGTTAAAAACAGCGGGAGCAATTAATGATACACTGAACAGGGTTGGTGTAGATTCCATGGAGGATGAAGCATGGAATCTATTACGAGCATCGGTTGTGTATTATTGTAGCAACCCTATTGGAACTATTGCTGCCAATGATCCTACGGACTCTAGTATTCTGAACTATGATCAAGTCTTTATTCGTGACTTCATTCCTTCTGGGATTGCTTTCTTATTGAAGGGAGAGTATGATATTGTAAGAAATTTCATCCTTTACACCCTTCAGTTGCAGGTAATGCAATGTCTCTTATCAAATTCTCCATGTAATAATCACCATTATTTATTTGCATCACAGTGATAAATGTTTCTATGATGATTGAAAAATCCAACTTCTTTATGGTAAGGAAAGCTACAAGTCTCTTATTATCAAATAAATGTTTCTCTCCCATGCAACTATTTTACCCCTTGTTTTTGTACTTGCACCCCAAAATAATAGTTGTCAATGCTGACATTTGGCGAAAGTCTATTCCAATCGAAAATTTGCCATTCTCTTCCCAAATTGTTCCTTCAACAGGGGAATTAAGCCCCTAGCATAAAGGTTAATGGTCCAACTAGAGACCACAGCCTTCAAGGTCAGTGGTTCTCAATTGTTCCCATGCCCATTCTTGTTAAAGCCCATTTTATATATCTATACTAATATATGAAGGCACTACACCAGTTGGTGTTCCCTTAGTTTTGAATTGTGTATATTTGGTGTTCCCTATGTATTGACGTTGTGTAGATATTTTTTTGTTTTTCCAAGATGTCCCTTGTTTTAAAATCTACTTTTTGAAATTTTGTTATTCATTATTTTTGAGTGCCAAAAATGAGAACACATGATTCCCATGTTTCCTCCACATTCTATACATCTTTGAACTACTCCTTTTTATGGTTTTTACTTTTAAGAAACCTTAGGATTCTATCTTCGATTTCATCCGTGAACGCAAAGCTGCTACCATTAGCAGTTATTTAAATCCTTGACGACTTTACCTGAGGTTCCCATCTATATCCAGTTTGCAACCAAAACCAGGTTGCTTTGTACTGACAGTCAATGCAGATCAGGTGACAAAGACAAACGGTATTTTATATCCTCTTTCTGTATCTATAGTTCCCAATAAGAGATTGTTCGTAAAATCAGCTACCTGATTTTCCAATGGGGTGAGTTTTCACATATATAAGTAATTCTTTGAGGGTACCAACTACCAGGGTGTTGTTTTGGCATTTATTTATAATATTGGAAATATCCTTAACACCATTCTAACTTCCAAATTTTGACTACTCTCACTTAAGAATTCTCTGGTGTGCATCCCAAACCAATCGATTAAAAGCTCAATGGTCCATTGTTCCTTTTTCAGATTCCACACAGCCTCTCTTGATGTTTACCTGCATACATATTCCAATGTCATCAATGCATTTCACTCAGATTTCTGAGAAGGTTTACACACAATTATTAACACTTGTTTTAACAGAACACCAAGTAGTGAGTTATCAACACAAATATGACCAATGTGTGAAGAAAAGATTAAGGAGAAATGGGGCACTCCGGATCAATGACTTCCTTGATTTTGTTTTGTGGTCAGATTATGTAGAAATTTAATGTATAAAGAGAAATAGAGAATTGTATTATTGATTGATATAATGTTATATTTATTACAATGATTCATGATTCCTATATATAGAAGAGGGTGAGTGTGTAGTAGGTAAGGAGTAGGTGAAGTGGAGGTGGTAGTGGTGTAGTGGGTTAGGTTTAGTGGAGTAGGTGAGGTGATAGTGGTGTAGTGGGTTAGGTTTAGTGGAGTAGGTTTAAGTGGGTGAAGTAGGTGATAGGTTTTAGGTTTTAACAGCATTTGTGGGATATTATGTTTGCATTTTTCTTTTGACTAAATGTTAGGCCTTTCTAGAGTTTGGTTAGTTAATAAATTCCTTTGGAATATGTGAATGGATAATGAGAACTTCACTTGTGCAAGGCTTCCCTTGGAAGTACAAACCTTGTTAGCATCGGTGACTTAGTGATATTTAGTGTCTATCTTTAATTATATTCTTATCTTTTTGGGTTGATGAATATCTGATAATGTCTTGACAGAGCTGGGAGAAAACCATGGACTGCTATAGTCCTGGTCAAGGATTAATGCCTGCCAGTTTCAAGGTGCGCACACTTCCACTTGATGGTGATGATTCTGCTACTGAAGAAGTTCTGGATCCTGATTTTGGTGAGGCCGCAATTGGTCGTGTTGCACCAGTTGATTCTGGTAAGTTCATGACGTTCAAGGAGTTATCTTGCATAAATTGAATCAGGTTTTATGTGTATCTGCGATATCTCGACAACTTACAAGTTGTCTTTCAGGTTTGTGGTGGATTATCTTGTTGCGAGCATATGGAAAATGCTCTGGAGACCTTTCAGTTCAGGAGAGGATTGATGTGCAAACTGGAATTAAAATGATATTAAAGCTATGTCTTGCTGATGGTTTTGATATGTTTCCGACATTATTAGTGACGGATGGTTCTTGCATGATTGATCGCCGTATGGGAATTCATGGCCATCCTTTGGAAATTCAGGTAAGTATATTTTTCTTCTATTTAACTATTCATCTGTACTCTCTTTCTGTTTCCCCTCTCTTATTTGCTTGGATAACTTTGAGAAGGCCAATAAAAATGGAATTTGCACGTTTTTAATTTTTTCCTTCAATGTGCTTACTATGTATGGATTCATTTAGAGTTTGATAGCCTAATACATCTCTGATATTTAAGCCTTTTTAATGTGTTAATATTTTTTAATGTGTTGTAGGAGGAAAATCAATAAAGAAACATAGGAATGAGAGAAACCTTTGTTAAATACTTATTTACTTATAATTCAAGGGTCATACTGTTGCTACTACACACATTTGAGGGAACAACAAATTTTATTACATTGTTTTGGTCAGAATATAATTGCACTGTAAAATGCTTCTCCATATTAAGGGCTTATGCTTTCAACTGTGACTTTCCCACATGACTGAATTCCACCACTTGTTCTAGCTGCATTAGATGAAATTCTTCAATTCTAATTTCAGTGGAGGTTAGCAAGACTTTACCAGAGTAGTGAGTACTATGTGCATTTGACAAAACTTCCAAGGTTGTCCTCAGTCAACAATGCTACCTTTGTTGCTGATCAAAAAAAAAAAAAAACAATGCTACCTTTGTAAGGACATGCGTGGAGGTGCTAAACTAACATTTTTCTTCTGTGCTGCAAACAGAAAGTTCAAAAAAAGAAAGAAAAAAAAGAACTCAGAAAGTTTGCAAGCTATTGCTGTCACTAGATTTATGAACCTAAATGGAAATGAGAAGTTCAGACTAAACTGTAAGATGAGATTAGAACTGTCAGAGTGCATTAAATTGCAAAGGCATGTGATCTTTAGGTTCAGAAGCCATTTGTACCTGTATGTTGTGTTAAAATAAGTTGAGGCTTATTTGAGCATCTTCTCATCATTTCATAAGAAAGATGCCTTTTGCAAATGATGTTACATGTTCGTGCAGGCATTGTTTTATTCAGCATTACTTTGTGCTCGTGAGATGCTTGCTCCTGAGGATGCATCTGCTGACCTTATCAGGGCGCTTAACAACCGTCTAGTTGCATTATCATTTCACATAAGGGAGTATTACTGGACCGATATGAGTAAACTCAATGAAATCTACCGCTACAAGACTGAGGAATATTCATATGATGCAGTCAACAAGTTCAATATCTACCCAGATCAGATTCCTCCGTGGCTGGTGGAATGGATGCCTAATAAGGGAGGCTATTTGATTGGAAATTTGCAGCCAGCTCACATGGACTTCCGTTTCTTCTCTCTAGGAAATTTGTGGTCTATTGTAAGCAGTCTTGCAACCGATGATCAGTCGCATGCCATATTGGATCTTATTGAAGCAAAATGGGCAGACTTAGTAGTTGATATGCCGTTGAAGATAGTTTATCCTGCTCTTGAGGGCCAGGAGTGGCGAATTATTACAGGAAGTGATCCAAAAAACACGTAATGATATTTTTTTTAATGGCTTCAATGTTCATTCCCATTCTTGATTTTGGCATCTGTTTCTATGTCCAACTTCTTAATTATGCTTTTTAATGCAGGCCTTGGTCTTACCACAATGGAGGTTCCTGGCCAACTTTACTGTGGCAGGTTAGTTTGATGTTTGTGAACTTTTTATGGTTTATTGCGATCACTGTGCTGGAGCTTAATTCCAAAGCACACAGTGACTTAAAAATGACACCTCATTTTGAACCCCGACTCTGTAATACAACTTTTTGTTGATGACTTCCTAAGATTATGTTTTGAGGTGCTGCTAAATCAGCTGTATTTACATTGAGTGAATGCTGCTGCATAAAACATGAGTGTCATTGCATCGCTTAGGGCTTCTTGCATATATGCTGCTATGAGCTGTAATTTATTCTGCATCGTTGTTATGTATGTGCCATTGCATAAAACATGTATCCTTGATATCGCACAAGGCTTCCGGAATATGGCCACTTACATTTCACTTATATTCTTTTTGATGTGTTGTTATGTTTACGCACTCTAGACAATGAATGTGTTTGAACTTGAACTTTGTAATTTCAGAACATCCTTATTTATGTTTAATTAAATATATTTTTCAGTATTGATCTTCTCAATATCGATACAAGAATATTTTCCTAGGTGAATCTGTATCTGGGATGAATACCTGGATTACTCATTTGGATATATCATTGATGACTTAGTCTTTATTGCTCTTTCGCTGTTGCAGAGATCCTTAGATATAATGGCATCCACTCCTCCTTTTGGCCCGACTTTTAGGCCCTCTTAATTTTTCTCTTATAGGTCTTTGTGGGTTACATAAGATAAGTACTATAACCTTGGACATCCGATTAACCTTGCCCTACGTTCGCTTTCTGGAACTCCTAGCGTCCCTATTCCCTAACCTCATGTAGCTTGGTATGTCCTCTAAACATTGGGGGCAGATGTTTGTACAACTCATGAATTTTACATTTTGACATGGTTATGTTAATTTATTTACAAAGAAATAAAGAAAAAAGGATTGATGTTTCATATACTAATGATTAGAAATTTGGAATGCTTGCTTGGTTTTGACAGTTACTTGCTTCTGCCCATAGAAAGCTGTTTCTCTGAGATATTGTACTTATTCCTTCATACTAGATTCAATGTCGGTGCTCAATGTAGGATTCACTTTTAGGTGGATCTTTCAATGATGGGAGCACACCCTCAAAGACTCTTTTCCTCATCTTTTTAGATGTCTAGACTACAAAACCTTGAAATCTCATTTTGTAGTCCTGGGTTATTACTTATCATGAGAAGTTGGGGATTTCCATTCATTAAAACTCTTGTTGATTGTGAATATAATGAGCTGTTGCCCTTATTTGTCGAGATCTAATCTAGTCTTAGACAGAAATGTTTTTCCTTTAGAGAGCATTTGTCCAGTGAACCACCGACTATTCATTTCTTGCTTGAGACCTCATTTGGAGGTTTCTGTTATAGCTTTGTGCTGTCACAAGCACTGTTTGGTTTGTAGGAAGTTCAAAATCTTTGATGGAATGGAATCCCAAAACAGAAGATTTCAGAAGGATTGAATTCCTTGCTCATGGTTGGGTTTTCATTTGTAAAGAGTTCTAAAATGTGCCCGTCTCTCTGATTTTTTCAATGCTAATTTTTATGACTATTCAGTGGAGAAAAGTGTTCATTTCCAAGGACTTTTGGGTTGGATTTACTTGGGTTTTGTTATAGTTCAGGGTTGGTAGGGTTGGACTTTGGTGCTGAATTAATATATATTTTTGTGCAATTTTATTCGAAGTGGAAAAGTTTCATAAATGCTTGTTGTCGCTTGTTGTTGAAGGTTACTGTAAAACATGGTGGAGCTTACAAAACACACAGGGTTGCTATACAAAGCCCTACTAATTTAGGTTTTGCGAATTGAAAATGTTGTTTTCTAACATTTTTGTGGACTTGTTTCAGCTCACTGTGGCATGCATAAAGATGAACAGACCATGGATTGCTGAAAATGCCATCAAGACAGCTGAGAGACGCATATCTAGAGACAAGTGGCCTGAGTATTACGACACCAAGCGAGCAAGATTCATCGGAAAACAGGCACGCCTCTTTCAAACGTGGTCGATTGCAGGGTATCTTGTGTCGAAGCTCCTCCTTGCCAACCCAGATGCAGCGAAGATTCTAATAAATGTAGAGGATACAGAGCTTGTGAATGCCTTTTCTTGCATGCTCAGTTCCAACCCAAGGAGGAAGCGTTCCCGGAAAGGATTGAAACAGAGCTACATTGTGTGAAAAACTAATATTCCAACCACAATACTAGGTGAAATAGGAGATAATGCACTGTTATAGGGTTAATTATAGGAGACTGTTAATCTTGTATATCGATTCTTGTGGCACAGTCATTGTATCTTTTGGGCAGCCCTATTGCTGGAGCGATCATGACTTTTTTTTGTGAAAGGACAGAACTGCCCTCAAAGAAAATATGTTCGCATAACATTCTTCACACGAAATCGTCTTGTTCAAAGCCATGGCTACCCTACCAATAGAGGTACTCATTTTTTTTTATAAAAAATTTTAGGCGAGTTACAAGCATTGTATCTGTCTTGCTTCTTATATGCAGTATGTTAAAAGAAATTATTGTGGACAAACTATTGGTAGCATCTTAGTCTTTTTGCCACCTGATCATGAGTTGAGTTCTAACAGCTTAGTAAGTTAAAGTTTGGCTTGAAAACTGTTGTTAAATGTAATTTGTTTACATAATGAAATGATCTCAAAAGAGTTTTAACAATTCTAACACAATTCGAGCTGGAATACTTTGGTTTGTTTACAGCCTTGTTACCTGCAAGCTGGACAAAAGATTTGCAGACTCCAGTAATCTAGAATTGAGCGGTTCCTTAGGTCATGTTTATTTGAGTAGATTGAACTAATATTTCTAAAATTGTTAGTCTTGGAATTATTAATCTCTGTAAATTGTGTATCATTTTTCATGTTTGGATTGGCATAGGATTATGGGAAGGAATTGACAAATTTTTATCAATTTTCTAATTTAGTCAATTTGTTCAAACCTCTGCTTAATCCCCCCATATAGGATATATCATGTCCGGTAGACTATTCCAGGCCCAATTTTCTTAGCTAAGCTCTCTTAATCTCCCATTGCCAGGGTGGACTTAGTCTGGATTACAATTTTCTTATTCAAACATGAGACTATGCATTTTGTTAGACTATTAATCCAATCCCAAAGCCATGTCCCTCAAACAAACATGGCATTAGTTAACAAAATAGCATTTCTAGAGAATATTGCAGAGGCTATTTCTGTATGAAAATGGAAACTTTTTGTTTTTTGGGCCCAGTTTATGGAAATCAAGTGAATTAGTCTTTCTAAGATCTGATCACTGACCTTGAAGAACAAGAGGCTCATAGAGAAATGATAAAGAAATCTTCCATCCAAGTTTTTTGCAACTCTCATAATCAGCTCATTAATGAAAAATCATGTGGTGCAATAGGGTACATACTAAATTACACTCGAGAATTCTGTTGTTCTAGTAACTTACAAAAACAAACGGATTACAAGCATGACTGCAACAGATTTAAGTCGACTGTGGATTTGAACGCTACAAACAGAAATGGGTGACATACTCTGTGCATTGGCCAGAAAATTATATTCATCATTGAACAGGAGCCTAGAAAATTGAATCAATTGGCTTCCATTAAGAATCCAAAATGAGATTGTTCTCTGCCAAAATGCTGCCTAACAGTGATTCGCAAGCATCTTCTAGCAAATCCAAAACCTGTCATGAAATTATATTGGTGAGGATAAGCATCACCAACAAAGAAAAGTATATTTTTTTATTCTTCTATATGATCACTATCTAAATCCTAACCCTAACCCTAAACTCTAAAACCCTTTTAAATACTTGCACTCCATATTGTGGATTGATCGAAAATGTCATTGCAAAAGTCAAACTGGAAAGCCAGTAGAGCAAACTTTGAAATTATATTACAATCATAAATTTGGTGGGATATGCATAGATCACTTGTGAATCTTGGGATGACTCTGGTGTCATCAATGATATTATGAGTAATTAAATCTAGCAATAGAGAAATTTCATAAGAAAACAAGAGAAGGATTTAGTCTTTTGTTGCCAGAGGCATCAGGTAGCTAAGATAATATGCTTATTGAGTGGCTAAAATATGATGGAAGAGTGACAATAGCTGAAATGATAGATCAGAAATGAATGCAGCAGAGAGACAGAAAAGGCATGATCGAACAAGTAACAGCACTTGGGAACGCAGATTAAGATGGCTAACTCCTAAGAATGGGCAAGATTGGGACACAAAAGTTTCACAAGGCACACATAGAAGGTTTATCAAAGACACAAGATCAGCTGATTAGGACATGGGACAAGAAAAACAACAAAACAACGAGGTAATTCACAATTTAATGAAAGATCCAATAGTAAATAAGATTTAACAACCAAAAATACAACAGTAAACAAGAACAAACACGAAAGATACTTTTATCTTCAGGGAAAGGCAGTTTCAGTAAAAAGTTCGTTTCAATTAAACAATTAAGATAAGTTGTATATATAAAATATGTTGTGTTGATTGTTTCTATAGATCAAATTCAACCAAAAATTGGAGTTTGAAACAGCTAGAGCAAGAACTAGTTACCGACCTTCCTGATTCTCATCAATTTGTCTTCAAGACGCTTTTTTTAAGAACAAAGAGAGACCAAAAAATAAAAAACTTCATCGAGTAAGAGGTATTCATATGCAATGGCCTGGCCTATTCATCAAGTAGGCATCAATTGCATTTTAAACAATCTAAGGTAAACAGTGCACGGAAAATTTCATTTTAATTTGCAACCATATTCAGCTTCGCTTTTATTGCTTCCAATATTTATATTAAGTACACTAATTTCGTAGGCCACATGTAATGTATTACCTTCTCAAAACCTTGTGGTCCACCATAGTAAGGATCAGGAACTTCAGTTTCATCATGCTTCTTACAGTACGAGCACATTAAATGAACCTGCGCAATCGACATATGATCAACCATCAAAACGATACTGGATTATATTATTACACCAATACCCTTCTACGAACCTTCTTATATGTATCGGCAGGTAAGGTCTCTCTAAAACTCCATCTCTCAAGAGCTCCAAGTATATCATCTACATCAACACCAACACCAACACCATTAAATTTGAACAAACAACAAATATAAATATACCCATAGATAATGTGTGATTTACACGAGCTAATGGACATATTAGAGAGTAGTATTTAATCCATTTCAAGACCAAACAAAGAAAGAATACAAAAGTTAAACAAAACCATAATTTGGTACACCTTATTCAAATAATCCCACCTTTGTTTTGCTTGTCCATTGCAAGAATGAGATCAAAATCTCTAAAATCAGCAGGCTGTATCGGCCTTGACATTGAAGTTATCTGGATTCCACGCCTTTTAGCAGCAGCCCTCATTCTTGGGTCTGCTTCGTTACCCTTCCAAACAACAACAACAACAATTGGAAGAAACCCAATATCAAATCGCAGTCTCTCACCACCAAATAGGAATTTATAGGAACACATTTTTAAACCCTAAGCGTATCTCAATCCTTACGCAAATCTAGACTCAAAACTTAAATTGAGTAGAAATCCATGAAAATTCTCTCGACTCCTTTACTCAGATTTATACCAAATTGAGTATTACACCAAATTTTACTCAAATCAAGAAGACCCATTTCCTTTCCTCAAATTTATATCCAATCCAAACTGACACTTGGACACTTTTACCCAACTGACACTTGACCCTTTTACTCTAATTTGAGTTTTTCCATTAGGGTGCTTATATCAAATGAAGCTTTTTCCTCAAAACTTGTACTCAATTTGAGTAGAAGTATGAGGACCTAAAAATAGATTGTGTACCTCATGGTACCTGAAGTGTAACTCGTCAGAAACAATCTTGAACTTGAAATCAGGGCCCATTTTTATCTTTACTCAACAGCAACAACAATAATTGGAAGAAACCCAATATCAAATCACAGTTTCTCACCACCAAATATCAATTTATAGGAGCACATATGTAAACCTAACAAAAGAAATACAAGACATGATACATCCATATATATATATATGATAGATTGTGTACCTCATGGTAATTAATGGTGCCAGCAGAGTCAATCTTGAACTTGAAATCAAGGCCCTTTTTTTTGACCAAATCAGTGAAGACACCCTCAGCAGCTGGGCTTCTGCAGATGTTGCCAAGGCACACAAAGAGGACTGAGAAGGGTTTGGTCTCTGCCTCTGCCTCTGCCTCTCCTGTGGTTGATGATGGAGTTGAAGAAGCCATTGGAGCTGTTATGATGGGTCTTTGTTGTCTGTGCCTGTTTTTCTGATTAGGGTATGAATTTAGCAGAGATGGGTATTGTTTTGGAGGAGGAACAAGAATGAGAAATGGGGGTTTGGGAGCGAGAAGAGAGGTGGGAGGAGAGTGGTTGTGGCAGAATGGTAAATATGGGGAGGATGGCAATCTACTAGTGTGCAGTGGCCTCATCATCATCATCATCATCATCATCATCGTCATCAGTTCTGTGAATTTGGAATTGGTTGAATCACTCTGGGGATTGTTATTATTTAAATATGGGATTTGTTGGGGTGTGGTGGTGGTGGTGGTGGTCTTGAGGTGGTTTGGTTTGCTTGATTTCCTTCAACTCGTGGTTAGAAGGTTTTTTTTTTTTTTTTTTTTTTTTGTGGTGATATTTAGTGAATTTTTTTATGGAAAAATAACAAATTAATTTATGATTTAAAAAAAAAGAAAGGAGATTAATAGTAAAGTTTACAAATTTTAACTATTAAAATTATAAACTTTTCTATATATGTAATTATTTTGAAAAAATTAACCTGCTTATAATTTCTTCTTTTTTTTTAAAATATATATAAAATTTATATATATTTAAAAAAAAAATTAGACTGTCTAGACTAAGAAAAACTTGAAAATAATAATAATAAAAAAGTTGGTAGAAAGTTCACCAGAATAAGTTGAGTTTTATGTAAAAGAGTTTAGCTTTTTTGAAAAATCGTTTGGACTTAGTAATTTCATTTGAGACTAATTTCAAGGATTTAAATTGTTTATTTTTTAAGACTTATTGAATAGAATATTCATATAAAAAATCAAAATGATCAAATATCAGTAATTAAATATTTGAATAAATTTGTATTATAAAAAAAAGATAGCTATTCTTGAAATTGATTTGTTTTTGTTTTTGTTGAACCATTTTTAAATTTTTATTTTTTTTTGGATTTCAAGTTTAGATGAATTTAAAAGTAGCTTTTTGATTTTTATTTATCTATATATAAGCAACACATTTTGACTCAAAATTTTAAAAATATCACTTTAAATTAAAATAAACCTAAAAAACAGCATAACTTACAAGTTGCAATAAAAAAGAGTCTAAGAGTCCGTTTGAGAAGAGTTAAAGTGGATTTTTTTGACTATTTTAAGCACAAAAGATAAAATAGGCTATTTTAGCTACAAAAAACAAAACATTACATCCAACCCATAATCATTACACTCTTCTCTCACAAAAAAAATCAAAAAGTCAAAAAACTATTTTTATAAACCAATTGTGTCAAAAACCAAAAACTTTTTATAAGCCAAAAAACTATTTTTATAATGATCTTATAAAAAAAACAAAAAACTAAAATAGCCACAAACCAAATAGCCTAAATAGCCTATTTTTATAAGATCATTATTTATACTTTTCATGAAAATTGTGTCAGAACACAATTTGACATTTTCACAACCCCAATAATCTGCACCAATTAGGAATAGCATCACTCTTCTTAACTGGTGCACTTATTTTGTAACCATAAAATATGGATGATCTTATAATCTAATGTTTTTCACATCATTCCAAATTGTATCTATTTCTTTTAACCTTCTTTATGCTGGGAGCTTCATTCAATTTCAAACCATGTCTAGTGTCAAAAAGGCTTCTACAATTCAAGAAACACAAGTGTCATATTTTACATAAACTGAAAATCTTTTCCAACTTTTCAGTATCTAATTCTAACTTAAAAGTTACATGTACACTGTACGCTATATATATATTATATCAGTTACAAAGAAGATGAGAAATTTCATTTTGAAAATGAAATCAAACACCTTCTCTCCACCACATCTAAGTATTTCAAGCTAAAACATCTCAAACTCCAAATTCTCTTCCTTTTTCTGCAATGACAGGTCAGCAGTGACACTCCCAAAATCACAGCTCTTAGGCAGCTCAGGAGGTATTGCACACCGAATCAAAGCCCAGTTGAGGCCCTCGAAGAACATATGCTGCTTAATCTCAGCTGCCCCTTTTGCAGAACCCAACCGATTCTCAGGTTCCTTCACTAACAGCCCTCGGATCAAATCTCTAGTATGACAACTAACAACAGGGCTCACGGGAAACTTGAGGCTCCACGACACAACATTTGATAATGTGTCCTCGTTTCCACGTCCCTTGAAGGGTGTCTTACCGTACAATAGCTCATACAGGAAGACTCCAAAAGTCCACCAATCAACCGCGCTCCCATGACCCTCCCCTTTGATGATCTCCGGAGCCAAGTATTCATGGGTCCCAACAAAGGAATTTGATTGGGCACCAATAGGCTCGGCTATGAGCTGTGGCAGCGGGCTGACTTGGGCAGCGAGGTCAGGTTTGAGTTTTCGAGTTTTTGATGCAGTGGAGATGAGCCTAGGAGTAAAGCAAGGGACTTGCCAGGAAGGTTGGAGGCAAAAAGGGTCTATGCAGCTAGATTCTGTGCACGGACTCGAATCCTTTTTAGGGGACTCAACAACTGGTAATGATTTGAGCAACATAGGGTTAACGGCACATTTGATCGACGAGTCGAAATCTGAAAGCATGATGTGTCCGTCTTCCCGGATCATTATATTTTCAGGTTTTAAATCCCGATAGATAACACCAAGCATGTGTAGATACTCCAATGCTAGAAGCACTTCAGCAACATAAAACCTGCATGAAATTGAACCAGATAAAAGCTTGTTAGACGGGGCATAAGATAAATTTATGGATGAAACAAGCCAAATATCCGCTTTTGAATACATTGAAAAAACATCTATATTACACAGACCCTGAAAATGCTTCAGGTACCCAGGAAACTGTTACTGTATAGTAAGCTTAAGCTAGGAAAATCACAATTCAATGAGACAGGAGCCATGAAATGCACTCCCCTAACTTTGACCAATTAATTTTTATTTTTTATTTTTTTTTGTTCTTTTCACCCTTTCTTTACTGACTTGTTCCTGTGTTTTGCCTCAAATTTGCCCGCTAAAGATGACAATGCTTGCATTTAAAGGGGAAAATATTATCCAGCATGCACAATATATATAGGTACACATGGTCAGCAAATAATCATCTTGTATAACTGTCTAGGAAGGCTTTATGTGCCTCCTTAAAACCGTTCAGATGTAGAGGGGGTAAAAAGAGAATAAAAATAAAGACTTGAGAAAGGGGTGATAATGAACACGTGCAATGGTAATAGCCAATGAGGTTAATAAATAGAAGACAATAAAAAGTTAAACCCGAGATCCAACCGAAATCACAATGTCATTTTCCTTGTTCCTTAATGGGCCTCCTAAATCGTTTTTAGGTTTATGCTCTACTTTGGGAAAATATCCGCTCAAATTTCTATTTGCAAATAATGTACATTAATCAAATTCAAATTACTTTGATTTTCATTTTCCATGAGCCCAGGCTTTTTCCTGAAAGATGATATTTTGTGTAAATCACAGTGGCGTACTCCTTTCTTTCACATACATGTGGGACCTACAAAAGTGGAGCCTACATACTCGTGAGAGAAAGGGTTACACCATCATTCTACCCGTTACACAAAATACTTGATCTTTTCCCAAATGTGGCCTCCCCCCTCCCCCAGCAACAAACAACAAATAAAATATAAAAAAAAAACATATTTCTTGTGAATTTTGGAGAGCATTCAACATCCTCTTTTTACGTGTGTCATTGTTTGATTCCGAAAAAGTATGACTAAATAATACACATAAACATCCCAAATAAGATAATTATGAATTGAGAGGAAAATACATATTGTAAGTGATAAACCGCAACTTTAAATTACCTGGCTGCTTGTTCAGAGAAACTCTTGTTAGGTTGCTTTTGCTGGAGCACGTGCAGATCTCCACCTGGACAGTATTCCATAACCAAGCACGAGAATTTATCTGTTGTAAAATGGGCAAATAGTGTAGGAAGAAACGGATGATCCAGCATTTGTAGTATCTCTCTTTCAATTTGTGCCCTATGCATTTTCTTCTTGCTAGCCAAAAACTCATCGTTCATAATTTTCAAAGAAAATAGGCAATTCGTGCCAATTAGCTCAGCAAGGTAAACAGTCCCAATGTCCCCACTACCAAGTTTCTTGAGTAGCTTAAAGTGTCTCAAACCTAAGCTCCCATGCTGCTTCTGAACACAACGAATGGCTTCCCATCTCAAGTCTTTTGACATGTGCGGTCTATACCCAATACGGTTGGATCCAATTTGAGTGCTCTCCTCACTAATGCTTGTACTACTGCTACACTCACCAATGCTACTTTTTGAGCTTTGAGAGAACTCCCTCTTGTCTCGTGATCTTGATCTTTCATCGCCTTTTGAAACTACAGTTTTAGTTCTGTTACTAAAATTTGAATTCAAAACTGGTTTAGTACTTGAACTGACTTCACTGCTAACATTTACAATGCTTGATACCGTAGATGATTTGTCCTTATCGTTACTTCCATACTTCGAAGCACAGTTGGGTCCCTTGCAGACAGTTTTACTCATGCTAGGACCCAAATCATTATCTACCCCACCGCTACATTGATTGGAGCTGCTAGGGACAGAAGTTGAATCCTGCTTAATTTTCTTTTTAACAAAGATCTTGTTCCTGAAGACTGGTCTCATTATGTGTCGACTAGTGCTCGCAGATTTGATAACAATCTCACTAGCATTATTACCACTAGATAGAGAAGAATCAAAACGCAACTTGCCATTACGCTCCTTGTCTGTCTCGACTAGAGCTTCTTCAGTTGAGGCAGGAACAATCTCATCTAATGCCATCGGTTTCTCAATAGTGTGAGTCCTAGATGAGGAATGTGTCCGCTTTTCATTCTGCCCTAGCTCTGCCATTGAGATTTCAGACCCCCCATGAGTGGGCAAATGAGTAGAAGAGTGGGCACTTTGGTTCAATAATTCCACCTTGGGAAATCGCCCAAATTCAGACGTTTTGTCAGAAAAATTTGATGCACTTTCTTCCGGAACAAGGAAGATTTCCACTGCTCTATTCAACTTTTTGATAGTTCCAGCTTCTGATTCCCTTGACAAACCTTCTGGTTTTGATAACCGCTTCATAGCAGCCATCTCTGATGCCTGAGAGATGCATAACCCTCTCAATGCCTGCTTCAAACTCACAGGCTCTGAAAATCCAATACCAGAAGCTAAAGCTGAACCAGTTCTCATTGGTTTTTTCATGGCACTTTTCCGTAAATTGTCTTTTCCAACTTGCTTCAACAAACCGGAACTCCTACGATAAGTCCTTATGTCGATTGCCTCAAAAAGTTGATTAATATCGTCCTCAATGGAACATATTTGTCCAGGCTTTGGCATACGACGCTTTCCGGCATATTCATCCAATTTCCATTTCGAATCCAATTCTTCCATAGATTCAACAATTTCAGAAGTATCAGACAAAGTACCCATCTTTAGAGGATGCATCTAAAAGCATTTCTGGGAAAAAGATACCCATAAACCAACAAACATGCCACCTATCCTTCGAAGTCCGCAATCATAAAACATCCCAAAACTAAAAGGTCCACGATGATCTCAAGACTCCATCTAATATTCAGCATCCAAAATTCCAAATCCTGCCACAATTATTGAGTTTCAGATATAGTTACGTTAAGAGTCATATTTTTAATTCTTGAAAATATACTAAGATGCTCATACTCAATAGTAAAAAGTTGGATTCAATACGGATTTCCTCTCCATAGTTTTAGATATAGGAATGTTATAATTTAAACGTAAACTTCTTGTTGCAATTCTCAGCTATGCCATAATTTGAATGGTCCCGCAGTTCATGTCATTCAAGAGTCAAGACAATAAGATTGACAAAATACATATTAGAGAGAATGCTAACACACAAGAAGAACTACCTCATATCTTTACAAGAAATTCAAGACCAGTTTTTATCCAAATCTTACACAGCAACTACCGACACCCAAATGAGAAGGCGACAAAAATTCTCAACCCAAAACCATCATCAGATTGCATGTTAACTATGATCTGGGTAACTTTTTACTACACTTATTTCAGGCATACTTTGTATCTTGATGCAACACATAAAAAGTCAAAATCAAGAAACTAATCTCAGTTTCACTTGTTAAAAAAAAAAAAAACCACTAACCCCGGCTCCAAATTTGGATACTATACAGATTACTTTAACTGTCCTGATCCATAAATCATCCCACAACAATTCAAAGCAAAAGCAAAGAGTAAATCATCTCAATCCCTACTCTCTCTCTCTCTCTCTCATGAAAATTTAGAGGAAATATGGTTAAAAGCTTGATATGATATGAAACACTCCAATCCTTACTCTCTCTTTTTTTCTTTTTTTTTTCCATCAAATCTTTTTGAAAAATTCCAAACTCATCCTAAAAACCTGCTTTAACCATTTTTTTTTTAAAAAAAAAGAAAGAAAACCATCTTCAATCCTCAATCTTTTTAAAATTTCATCAAATTTGAGTAAAATATGACAGTTTGAAATTTGGTTAAAGATTTGGTTAATCTTGATTTGGTAAAAAATTGCATCTCCCCTGATTTGACAAAATGGTTGGAGCACACTTTTAGCCATTTTTTCATCAAATTTAAATTAAATGAAAAAATTGATGAAGGATAGGAGATGCCTTATAAACAGTAAACAAAAGAGTAGCAAATAAGCAAGCAAACTGGTGTACCAAAAGCTCTCTTTCTTTGGATCAGAATTCATGAAAATGGGGTATATCCCTAAAACAAAACCCAAAAAACACTTCCAAAACAGAGGGGGCGAAAAAAGAAAACTTTCAAAAAGTGGGTAAACAAAATAACAATAGAAATCGATCAAATTCAAAATCCAGAAAGATTCAAAACTAAACAAAAGATACATAGAAATCAATAGATGTTTGATCAAATTAAAATTCCAATAAATTAAAAAAAAGAAAAAAAAGGGTTGAACAAGAACAACAGCAAAGCTAGAAAGAAAGAAAGAAAGAGAAAACATAAATGAAAGTCTTACCCAAAACCAAGATCAGAACCACCCAAAAACACTGAGGCTGTCATCATGTAAGTGCTCCTTCCACCAACCGGTTGTTGAGTCTAGAAAGAAAGAAAGGAGGAAAGGAGTGTTTAGGGCACAAGAGAAGAGCGGCTGTGGAAGATTGAGGGGAGAGAGAGAGAGAGAGAGGGAGAGAGAGAGAGGAGTTGAAATGGTTACGCTACAAATCACGAGAAGTCTCACTCCCTGTTCCTTAGCTCCTCTCTCTCTCTATAAATTGGCGGAAAAAGAGAGAGAGAGAAGCTTGGTAGGCATTACGGTGGAGCACCACCACCAGAGGCAAATATCTATCTATCGGATAGTTTGAGATACTGTCGAGGAAGGAATCGGTGAAATTCATAATTTGATTTAATTTAGTTTAAGTTGATAGGTTTGAATTGATTTTTTTGAATATGCGGTTTGCTTTCGAATTGATGAATTAAAAATTTATAATCTATGGTTTGATTTTGGATTGAACTTCACGATTTCGGATTGAAATTGATCTGAATCATATACAAATAATTTATATTTTTATTATACATTCTTCCCTATAGTATCTTCTCTTATTCTATATAAAATTTAAACTCAAATCCAAAATCGTATATTATTTTTTTTTATTACTTTTATTTGTTAGTTTTAGTTTTAATTTGTAATGGTCTAAATACTTATAGTTGTTTAAATTCTAAAACAGTATGTGGCTATTATAAGAAAACATGTTATTATTGTGAAATTAATATAGCGCTATGGCTATGTTTTTATGAAATTAAAGTGTTATATATATATATTTGTTATTTAATTATGTGAATCCGTGGTCCTAAACCAATCAAATCCATGTTTAAATGGATTGGTTCGGATTGGTTCCATGATTTAAACGGATTGGATTGGTTCCAATTTTTCAAGAACCGTAAATAACGGATTGGTCCTGGTTCTATCCCAATCCGGTCCAATCCGGACCATGCTCAACCCTAGTTTGAGAAATTGATTATTTTAATTTTTAATTATTTTAATAGATTAAAATATTTATGTTTAAAAAAAGAATTAATTTTTTTATAATTAAATGTAAGGTTTGTGAGAGAAAAATTAAAATAATTATAGATTTGATGTGATATTTTATCTTAGAGTGAATTACCTACACCCCTTGAAATTTAGCTAAATTACATATTGTCCCTAAAGTTTCAGAAATTAAATCACATCCTTGAGATTTTCGAATAACAATTTACCCCTACCTTTAAATAAATGTTAGGAACTATTCTTGACGGATGATATTGTCCCTAGTATCTTTCTAAAACATTGAACAACCTGATTTAATCTGAAATTCCTTTGATAAGCCAATAAAATTTACAAAAGAATTATGTTAAATGGAAGAAGAAAAAAATTAAGACTCCATTTGGTTTAGTTTTTGAATCATGATTTGAATTTTGAAAAAAAAAAATTTGTTTAGTTTTGAGTTTTGAGTTGTATTTTGAAATTTTTTGAGTTTATATTTTTTAATATTTAAAAAATTTCTTAATTTTATTTTTTTAAGATAAATATATTTTATTGTAAAAATTATTTAGTTACTTTGAACTTCATTTTTAATTTTTTTTTATTTTAAATATATAATTTTTATTTTAAAATATTTTTTTAATTTTTAATTTTATTTTTTGAATATTTTTTAAAATTTTAAAAAAAATTGGATCGCCCGCGCATATATATATATAAAGCATCACAAATTATTTAGCTAATACTTAAAAAATAATAAAATATTGTTTTCAAAAAAATAAAAATAAAATTTCTTCCAAAAAAAAAACTTAAATAACAAAATAAAAAAATTTGATATTTTTTTTTAAAATAGAGTTATGTAAGGAGTTTTGAAAAGAGTTTGGTTATGAGTTTTGAAATTTTTTGATTCAAATTATGATTTGAGTTCTAAACCAAAGTAAGTTTTTTGAACCATGTTTGATTTGTTATTTAGAAAAAAAAAATCAGAATATTTTTTTGAAAAAATGGAAACTAATTCAATAAAAATATATTTAATTCGTAAAAATTGTTTCTAACCTCTCAAAAATAAAATTATATAAAATGATAATTATTTTTTATTTTTTATTTCTTAACCAAATTAATTTTTAACTTTTTTTTAAATTTTTTTAAAACAAATACTGAACAACTATTGACTGACTTGACATGATGTATCAGTCAAATATCATCATTTCTCTATATAACACAATTAGGGGCATTTTAGTCAATTTACTATCTCTATCAACGGCGTTAATTGCAATAAGCTAGGATGTAATTTTTGAAATCTCAAGGAAAAATCTATAATTTAACTAAACCTCAAGGGGGTGTAGGTAAATTGTCCTTTATCTTATTGATTATTTTAACATATTTTATCTTTATGTAAATTTTAACAAAAAAACCCCCTAAAATTAGCTTCCCAAACACCCCTAATATTGGTACGAGCTTCGTTATTCAGACTTAAAAATAGATTTATTTTTTAGATTTAATGATATGTTAAGAAAATAATTGGCTGATAATTAAACATTTTTTTATTATCAACTAATTATTTTTTTGACCATCACTGAATCTCAAAAGTACACTTGTATATGATTTTTCAATCAGTAATGTTGGTACTTTTTAAAGATTTTTTTATTTTATTTTTAAATAAAAATTAATTTAATAAAAATAAATATTAAAAATAATTTATATTGTGTAATTTTTGTTGATTATTTATCAAGTAAACATTAGTTTAGATAAATTAACTATTTAAAAATTTTAAAATAATTTTAAATATATTTTATAATTATTAATTTTAAATTTAAAAAAAAAAACCACACCCAAGACTATTAAAGGGTACTCCTTAGGAATGTCGAAAAAATTTCTATTACCAGTATTAATAAAACAAAGCACAATGAAAAACATTCATTTTAATAAAGTAGTATATTTTGTGTTAAAATTCTAATATTTCTCTATTTTATGCTAAATTTGGGATACGATATATAGAACGATTCTATTTTATACCACACTTTTGCCTATGTTATTGTAATTAGAGTTTAATTTATCACTAATTATAACTAGGGTAAATTACACTGACATCCACTGAGGTTTATATTTATTACAGTTTTTTTCTCACCTTTTGAAAATTACATCTCCCTCCCTGAGGTTTAAAGTTTCATTACAGATTTCCCCCTCAGCAATTTAATTTTTTTAAATACCAATTTTGCCCTCACTGAGTAAATTATATTGACACTCCTCACATTTTAGAAATTACAATCCATTCCTTAAGGTTTAAAGTAGTATTACCAATTGCCCCCTTAGTTAGTATTAGTTGGAAAAAAAATTCATTGAAAAAAAAATTATTTGAAAGAAAAAATTAATTAAAAAAATTTTGTTGGTAAAATTTTTAAATTTCTGTTTAAAAACCAACATAAGCTCATCTTTTGAATTTACATTTTTTTCTCAAATTTACAAATTGAGACAACTATTTATAAACCAAAAAAATTATCAAACAAGTTTTTATAACAATTTTTAAAATTTTTGTAAATATAAATTGAAAACTGAAAACGAAATGATTACCAAACAAGGTTCAGATGGTAAAAATGTCGTAAAATTAACAAATAATTAAATAAAGTACCAATGTAAGAAATGACTTATCAAAAGATTCTTAGACTATGTAAGGTTTGATTTTTAGAATTTTTTTTAAAAATTATAAATTAATTTGGTTAAGAAATAAAAAATAAAAAATAATTATCATTTTTATATAATTTTTATCTTTCGAGTGGTTAGAAATAATTTTTTACAAATTAAATTGAAACAGCCATACGTATGTATATATAACCTGTCCAAAAATTGAAATGAATTTTTTACCCTTAAATGATAATTATTTTTTATTTTTTATTTCTTAACCAAATTAATTTTTAATTCTTAAAAAAAAATTCTAAAAATCAAACCATACATAACCTAAGAATCTTTTGATAAGTCATTTCTTACATTGGTAACGTATTTAATTATTTGTTAATTTTAAGACATTTTTATCATTTGAGTCATATTTGGTAATTATTTCGTTTTCAGTTTTCAATTTATATTTATAAAAATTTAAAAAATTGTCATAAAAACTTGTTTGATAATTTTTTTTGGTTTATAAATTGTTATTTTAGTTTATAAATTTGAAAAAAAATTATAAATTTAAAAAATGAGTTTACGTTGGTTTTTAAACAGAAACTTAAAAATTTTACTAACAAAATTTATTTTCAATTAATTTTTTTTCCAATTAATTTTTTTTTTCAATGATTTTTTTTTCTAACTAATACTAACCGAGGGGGCAATTGGTAATGCTACTTTAAACCTTAGAGAGGGGATTGTAATTTTTAAAATGTGAGGGGTGTCAATGTAATTTACCCAGTGCGGGCAAAATTAGTATTTAAAAAAATTAAATTGCTGAAGGGAGAATCTGTAATGAAATTTAAACCTTAGGGAAGAAGATGTAATTTTCAAAAGGTGAGAAAAGAACTATAATAAACATAAACTTTAGAGGTGTCAGCGTAATTTACCCTTATAACTATGTTATCTGAAGATGGATTGCCCGAGTACAAGTTACATTGACACAAATAAATTAAATGTAAAGACCAAAAAAAAAAAAAAAAAATTATATGCACAATCCATTTATGTAGTTTGTAATTTTGACTTAGATTAATTAACAAAAACATTATAAAAAAATGATGATTGATAGGTAAATGAATAAAAAATTATCACAAAAATATTACACTGGTGAAACACTTGTGCTATTTTAATATGATAAATACTACACATTACTCTAGAAAAATAGTATAAAAACTCTAGGCCCGTTTGTTTGGGGTTATAGGGAGGGGATTGGGTTTGATAGTGAGGAGGGGATTGAAAATGGGGTGTTTGTTTTGAGAGATTGGGAGGGGATTAGTAATCCCTTGGTATTAGCAAGGAGGAGGAAGGGGGATTGGTAAGGAGGAGGTAGAGATGGTATTAGAACAATAATGAGGGGATTAGAAATTTTTATATTTTTTTTATTTTTTATATATTGGGAATTTTTTTTAAATATAATGTTTAATTTTTTTATATTTTTTTATTTGTTTTATTATTTTATATAAAAATAATTTAACAATTCCTCACTATTAATCCCCTCACTAACAATCCCCTCACTATGAATCCCCTCCATTCTATCTCTGAAAACAAAAATTCGAATTATGAATTTAAATAAAAATTTAGAAAGAAAAAAAATTTGACATATATTTATATTTTATTCACATTTCATTTATCATTTTCAAATCCCTACATAAATTCATAACTCAAAAACAGCATATACACCCTTTAGATATCACTTAATTTACAAGATTAGAACAAGTTTAAAAAGACAGATTGAGCTTGGTATTTATTGTTAGTCAAATAGCAAGAAAAGCTTTTTTACTTATTAAAACACTTAAATAAGTATGGGACAATGATGAAAGCACTATAATAATAAAGCATTACAATCAAAGAAAGCATAGAAAATTATACATAGGTTCAAAGTAATTTTTTTTTTTTTTAAAAAAAACACAATATTAACCATATAATAATTTTACAATAGAGTTTTGGAGCCTTATTGTTGTAAGTTTTATACAAACAAATATGGAAGTAACATAATTTCCCTATTAAAGAGATTGGTTGGGATTATTTGATAGTTTTTAAAATGCATGGCCTATTGTATGGAATGTCACCATCCACATTGTTATTTACAAAAGTAGGAAAATGAAGAAAAGATAAAGGACTCCAACTATTGATGTAAACACACAGTATAAAATATGCCCTAATGAAAATGAAAGAAAAAAAAGTGCGTTTGGTTTCAATTTTTTTAATTTAATTTTTTAGAAATTGTTTTTTTGTTTTCGTTTTTCTTTTATTTTTGGTAAATATTTTTAAAATTTAAAGTAATTTTTTTATTTTATTAGATGCACCTTACTTCAATGTATCTAAATAGTAAAATATTAGTGAAAAAATATTTTAAAAATTTAATAAATATACAAGGGGAAATTACATAAAAAAACCCCAGGCTTTAATGTCTTTTTCAAATTAAACCCCATGTTTCAAATTGTGACAATTTGTGCCCCACCATTCCACCTGTATTGCAATTCGATCCCCCCATCCATCCTCGTCTCTAGTAGTTAACGGAAGAATGATTTGGGTGCCAATATTGCCCCAATCTTCACGAGTTAGGGCAAAACACACCCATCAATTGCGATTTACAGCTCCATGAACCCACGATTGAAGCCACGCATTGAAGGAAGACTGCAAATTCATAATTAATTTTCCAAAAAGCGTTGGTCTCTGAGACAGAGGTAAGAAATGGTTTCGTTTTTGATCATGTTATACGATTTTCCCCTTTCTTTTTTTCTCTATTGTTGACCTTCTTTTTGTCTCCATTGTTGACCTTCGTTTTCTCTCCATGGTTGACTTTCTTTGTCTCTCCATTGTTGTCCAAACTGTTTATATTCCATCAAAGTGAAAGACAAAAATGAGTGAAGGAAATAGTTGGGGTGGGAACAATTGGGGTGAGTTGACTCGTTGTAGCTATGGGTTAAGAGCAAAGATTAGAACTTCGTGGACTCATGCTAATCCTGCTAGGAGGTTTTTAGGTTGTCTTAATTATGGAGTAAGTGTATACAAGTTTCTAGTAAAGTCAATTAGCAATTTATCAGTATTTATAGAAAATTAAGAATAAAGTAATATGTTCAATTCGAAGAAGATAACAACTTTATAGAATATTCACCCAAAAACAATTGCTCATTTGTTTATGTTTGATTGCAATTACAGAAAAATGGGGCTTGTGATTACTTTTCCTGGTACGATCCACCCGCATGTGCTTGTGGTAGACAAGTGTTGCCAAAGTTGGTGGATAAGGTTGCAGTACTAGAAGAATGTGTTAATGAGGTTGCACAATTAGAGGATGTTGTTCAATGTTATCGTGCACGATAGAAATGGCTTGTCATTGCCTTGATTGCTACATTGCTTATGAATGGACTATTTGTACTCCAAAATGGTGTTTAGGCTTGCTATGTAATTGATAATATGTATTTTGACTGAGTGCATTACTTCCACAATATGTTTTGTAATTGCAATGCTTTTGTTGAACAATGGCAATGTCAATTGTGTTTGGTTTGTAATGGGGAAATGCTTTGTGCATTGTTGTTGTTTTGTAATGGTCAAATGTAAATAAAATGTTTGGTTTGAAATGGTTTGTGAAATGCTTTTGTTTTGTAATTGCAATGGTTTTGTTATCAATTGGTGAAATGGTTTTGTTTTGTAATGGTGCAATGGTTTTGTAATGGTTTGTCCCTAGCTTCAGCATGGTGCAATGGTTTTATCATTCATGTACAATACAAGCATGGTCAAAATTGATAACCATTCAAGCATGTAAAACCTGGTTTCACATAACCATAACAACCACAACAAAGCAAGCCAACCAAAGAAACATATGAAACCTGGTTTGACATAAGCATAAGAACCTGTTATTTTCATGAATGAACTTAGAACATAATTCAAGCCAACCAAACATTGGGGTTTCAACCATTCAACCATTGCATTGAAGGATAATAACCATACAAGCATTGTTCAAGGTTTCATAACCTATACGTACAACATAATTATTCCAAAAGCCTATTTTAATTACAAAAGTGGTGAGTAAAGTAAGGTAAACGATGAATATTGCAAAAACCCTATTTTAATTATAAAAGTGTTCAAAACCACTTGTTTACACTACACTGGCTGCCCATTGTTTGCTTGTTGCCAACGTCTGTTGCTGCTGATCTTATCATCTTCCTTGGTTGCCCATTAGTTGAATCTTCAACACCACTTACTGCTACTGGCCTCTTCTTTGATTGACAACCATTTACTGTTGCTTGGTTGCTCTCATCTTCCCCAAATAATGCAGCTATCCTAAAGCCCATGAATCTCTGCAAAAGAAGTTTGTAATTAGTAACATTAATAATTTATTACTAACATAACGTTTATTTACTTTCATTCAATGGAATACTTACACTACTATTGGATTTCCTAGAAGGTCCACTTGTTTTTCCTTTCACCGGACCCTTGCAAGTCCTTTGATTGTGAGCATAACAACCACATTTAGAGCACTTTAGGGTAGACTGCCTCCTCTGCAACTTGTATGGATTCTTAGGTTCATCTGGGTCCCTAACTCTATGTTTGGAAGGCCTACCAGTTGGTCTTTTAAGCTTAGGAGGTAGAAGAGGGTCACACCCTGTTTTAGGCCACAAATCTGGCCCATTCATTGGATTAATCAATGCCTCATAAGTCCTCAAAAAAGTTTCCTTCTTGAAATATGCATGAACATAATCTTCAACCCTCTCATTCTGAAAAAATATAGCAGCTACCCCATAAGGACAAGGGATTCCAGTGAGGTCCTATTTCAAGCATGTGCATGTCCTATTTTCTAAGTTCACTACATACCCAACCCTTCCATGTCTGACTTCAAACTCAACACCTCCTGACCATGTAGGTGTTCATACTTTGGACTTTAGCTTCCTCTTTTCAAATTTGCATTGTATCTTTCCACAAATGGGCCTTTTGTACTTCAGCATGCCATCCCTACATTCATGTATCTTCCCCATCAAAGCCCTCCTTATCATCTCTATCATGGTAATGATGTGTTTGTCCATATCTTGTATCACCCATGAGTTAAAAGCATTCAGAGATTTTATTGAGGAGCCTATTGGATTTGGTTCTTGGACTAAACCCATGCCTAGACCATTAGATTGGGTTCACTCTCATCATCCAATCATATGCCTTACTATCTACTACATGCAGCTTAGTCGTGTGCCTATCTCATTCAACCCTTGTGTATGCTTTTGCTGCCTTCCAAACACAATCCTTCAACTTTTTCCCTTTAAACAATTTCTTGAAGTTTGTATACATATGTCTGAAACAGAACTTGTGATTGGCTTCAGGGCATACCAATCTCAAGCTTGGAACAAGTCCCTGTAACAAAAAGCAGATAACATAGCCAAACAATTAATTGACAACATTCTTCTAGGAATGACATGATCATAAGAGTATTTGAAAACATAAGGAATACATAAAAATACTTACCTTTTGTTGATTAGTCATAAATGTCCATCCTTGTTCTTCAATTAGGCCAATATCTTGTAACAAGTTGTGTAAAAACCAAGTCCAGCTCTCCTTACACTCTGCCTCAACTACTGTGACAACCCTCACCACTGTTTACTGCTAAACTGAGACTAAGCATGTTAATTGATTAATTGACTGAAAGTCTAAACTGATTGATTGAGTATATGAGTTTAATTGCATTTCTCTCTGTTTGACTGGTAAATTATTTGTTCATGTTCTGTGTTTAAACTGCGAATTAAAGGCCTTATCGGCGGCCAAATCATAAATTGATTAATGTTTTATGATCATTAGAAATTATGTGATTTAATGGTATATTTATTTAAAATGTGATTTTGTATGATTAAATTAGATTAAAATAAGTTAAACTACACAAGTTGCATTATTTACAACTTTGCCACTTAGTGGCCCACTTCATACCATATGTTGAGACTTGAATTATACATTGTTTAGCATCATTTCATCATCCCATTTTGAGAGTCAAACCGACCAAGAGAGAAGAGAGGGAGAGAGTGAGAGAATTAAGTTCCATCTTGTGAATTGCTTGGAGATTGAGAAAAATTGAAGGGATTCTTACATATTTGTACTTCTACACTTGAATTGAAGACATAAGGTAGAGAAATCACTCTCTTAATTGTGTATCTGAGTTGTATCTAGCATAGATCATGGTAGTTTAGAGAGCTAAGTCTAGAATTGGCTCTAGTATGTTGTGTTGTAGCTCGAATCTTGTATGCATGTTTACATTGTTGAGTTTGGAGATTGGATTTCATAGGAAACTTGCATGCATGTTCATGTTTGTGTTAAAATCCATGAATTCGTCTTGTCTTTGAAGAAATTGACTCACTTGAGCATGTATTTGAAGCTTTAAAGTTGATTTAACTCAGACATGTTGCATTGAGGTCATGTTCATGAAATTTGGTTTGAAATTAGGTTTAATTGAACTACCTTTGGGCTTTGATTTCTCAAATGGATCTTTGAAACATGTAATGTTATGAGTTTTGAAGTGTTTTCCAGAAAATTAGCCCAAAAGGATTGAATTTGATACATTTGAAGTTGATTTTGAGCTTGAGGTTCAAATCTGGGAATTCCAGATTTTGGACTCACGCTCGGGCGGGGTGATTGGCGCTCGAGCGTGAAATTCGTGCATCCAGCACTTTAGTTGTGTTTGCAGTCCGCTCGAGCGAGGTATTGGACGCTCGAGCGGGATCTTGTGTCTCATGCTCGAGCGGGTGTAAAGCGCCTATCGAGCGTGATTTTCATACATCCAGCACTTTTGACTGTTTTACAGTCTGCTCGAGCGGGGAAGTATACGCTCGAGCGGAACCCTTTTGTTGCATGTCCACTCGAGCGGAGATAATCACGCTCAAGAGGGACCTTTGTTTTCTGAAAATTCTGAAAATGTTTTTAAAGCGCATCTTTGCATCCTCATTTCATTCTAGGCATTCCTAGGCCTAGTTTAAGGCATCTTAATGAGGATATTGATATAGAACCACACCGAGTCAAGATAGGGATTAAGTTATTATTTCCCAACTGTGTAGTTTAGTGTGTGTTCACTCTGTAACTGTGTAGGGTTGGCATCCGAGGACGCGTACTAGCTTATCTGTAGCCCAGAACTCTGTGAGTAATAATTTTGTAAAGATATGTTCAATAATGATTATCTTCTGAACAATTAAACTGTACTGTTTTCTGAAATGATACTGTTACTGAATGAATGATGTCCCATTTGTGAACTGTATTCGTGGCATCCATAGCAACCTACTATAACTATATTGTACTGCTACTGTCACGGAGATCTCTGTCGGTTCCCATGTCGGAACCACTATTGTTTACTGATATGATGGCCATCAATTGACTGTTCAGTCTATAAGACCTACTGTACTGTTTTGCTATTGGATGTACCACATATGACTATTATAGTTTTTGAATGACTGTTGGCATGAAATATGAGCCATAAACTGAATGACTGATATACTGTTTAATTGACTGTTTTCAATACTGAAAGGACATTCATTCTTAACCTCTTTACGCATATGTTATTCACTGGGCTTTAGCTCACTGCTCATATATATATGTAGGTGTTCAGACACCAGACCGTTGCTAGGGGCGTCAGGCATGCTCTTGTTTTGTCAGCCAACCATTGTGCCTCACTGTGAGATTCCAAGTGTGATCAAGCTTAGGCTGCTTTTGGGGTGCCTTAGTTTCACCCAACTGTCACTGTTCTGTAATACTGTATAGACTAAATGTTTTTGAACTGTACTGTTTACATAGGGATTAAGTCCTTGTCCTAAAAGATTGCAAATATTGTGCATACTGTTTGGTACTGACTGTATACATGTATGAAAAGTCTTTTGCATACAGACTGTCATAGCTTATTGGACAACTTTAATTACTGTATTGGCTTCCGCCAGCCCCTGTACTCTGTATTACTGTTCTACTGTTAAGCAGGCTTTCGGTAATCTTGGATTACTGGCCGGTTACGGTGCTAAACCTATAGGGGTGAGTTTGGGTCATGACAACTACAACATAAGCTATTGGATACATTTGATTGTTTCCATCCCATCAAACAGCTGCAAATAACTGTCATTGGCAAGGTCCTTTCAGAAAACAAGCATCCAACCCAATTAATGGTCTCACACCAAATAGAAACCCTCTCTTAATTGCACCAAGGCATACATACATTCTCTGAAACCTAGGTTTAACTTCCAATTGAGGCCTCCACACATTTATGTTAACATTAGTATCCTCATTGGTTCTTTTAAACTCAGCTGCATAATCCCATATCCTACTATATTGTTCAGCATTGGTTCCCTCAATCTTCCGAATTGCTGCCTTTTTGGCTCTATAAGCTTTCATTGTTGACACACTTACAGCAAAATCCTCTTTGATACTTTCGTGAAACTCATTCACTTTCAAAGTTGGGGTGGTCCTAACTTTCTGGACACACTTCTCTGCCAACCAAGAACTTGTCATTTGTCTATTCTTGTAAGTTTTACAGCAAGAGTGTTTAAGTTGATGTGTTTTTATCTGCAAAGTGTTCTCTCTAGTCATCTTGGATGCATACAGTCTCCATTCACACCCAGCACTACAATTCACTTGAACCTTTCATTTTTCACTCTTAGTAAACTTCACATCATATCCTCTTTTTACTACATATTCCTTGACAACATCTTTGAACTCATTTGCAGTACTAAACAACATTCCTAGTTTGAATTCTATGTTTTGCATATCAACCTCAGGCCTAAATTCAGGGTACTTAGGCCTGTTATTATTCTCCTCATCATCAGAGCCTATAAGGGTAACCAGTTTTTCCTCAGATGAATCTGCATCATTCACTTCACACTCATCACCTTCTTTAAGCCCTTATTTATTAACATCTCTCTCAACATTACTATCAAACATGATGTCACCAAGCTTAGGATCATCATCATCACTACTATTTGAGAAATCTCTATCTGATGGGTCATCATTGCCATCACTGTCAGTGTTTGAGTCCTCTTGACAGTGATCATTGTTGTAATTTCCATCATTTTCCACATCTTTCACAGGTACATTAGTAACGAATAACACATAATAAGCAATATCTACAGTATGTGGCTAGTGATGCTCAATAAACAGCTCTAAGGTATTTGTATTTTCCAACAAGCAATACATTTCTCTAATATCATTAGCATTAGCCAACACTCTTAACCCTAAGACCAAATTTTTGTTGGGAATCCTGTAGAAAATATGCTTGTAATAAAAAACACCCAACTCCTTCACACATGCAGCTAATCTCTGGGACAGATAATTTATCAACATCAACTGCATCAAATACATCCACATTACTCCCAACATAACTCCTTTCATCATTCTCAATAAAATAGCCACTCTAGTGTATCGGAACTTTAACAAAAGTTGCCATTGCTGCATCCATACATAAACAAAACAATAATGACAATAACTATGGGTCCACTTGCAAAACAAAGTATATTAAAAAAACAAAACCCTCATATAAAGCAACTTGGCCCACAATTCTCCATCTATAGAGACAAAATATGACAGAAAAGCAGACACAGAAGACCTTACAAAAATAATAAAGACCCTGGAACCACAATGTATTTAGTGATATAAAGGCATACATACAGTCGGAGACAAAAGCAATGTCAGAAAGCAATAAACAATAAGTGTGCACCAACAAGGGAGAGAAAAACAATGTCATAAACAAATAAACAATGTCAACAATGGAGACAAAAAGAAGGTCAACAATGGAGAAAAAAGAAGGGAAAAATCGTATACAAAAACAAAAAATGAACCCATTTCTTACCTTTATCTCAGAGTCCGAAGCTTTTTGAAAAATCAACTATGAAATTGCAGTCTTCCTTCGATGTGTGGCATCAATCGCGGATTGAATCACCAGGTGTGTTTGATGGAGCTGCAAATCGCAACCGGGGAGGGAGTGTGTTTTGCCCTAACTTGTGAAGATTAGGGCAATTTTGGCGCCCAAATCATTCTTCGGTTAACTACTGGAGACAGAGATGGATGGGGGGAACGGATTGCAACACGGGTGGAATAGTGGGGCACAAATTGTCACAATTTGAAACCTGGGGTTTAATTTGAAAAAGGCGCAAAACCCTGAGGTTTTTTTTATGTAATTTCCCCAATATACAAAAATACGAAAAATGTATTGATGATTTTTTTTTAATGGTATTTAGTGAATTTTTTTAAATTTTTTTTCACAAATATTATACTTTTTAAGCGTATTTATGTTAAGTGTATTTAAAAATTAAAAAAATTGCTTAAAATATCATAAAAATTCAGTGAAAACAAAAAATACGAAAAATAAAAAAATAAAATTTTCTAAAAAGTAAATTCTAAAAACTGAAACCAAACAGAGTCAGTTTTCAAAATACTCACCTTTTAATTTTTCTATTTTAATCCCGACATCATCATCATGCATACTTTGGAGACCAAAATGCAAAAAAGCACACATGCTAGGAACCAAAATGTAATAACATGCATACTTTGGAGCACCATGTGCGCATTTGATCATTTCGATTTTGTTGGGAGTTCATGTAAATTCTAAAAATTTTCTTCCTATTGTTATTGATTTTGAATAATATTAACACAATAGATTAAAATGTAACACATCACATATTTTGAAATTCATTAATATAATTAACTATCTCTCTCTATATTATGGATAATCGTTTTTGTTTGTAACTGAATTTCTCTTATGGGGTTGCTCCATAAGGAGTGAAAATGAAGCTTGGATTGGATAAAAAATGTCTGGCCCAATCTTGTAACAACAGCAGAGGCCCATTATCAAGGGGGAAAAAAACGAAGAGCCGTCAACTATTGGGCCCATTTAGTGCAATTATTGCATTTGCCACTAAGGTTTTCCATTGCTACTCCAAAAATGACGCGAGATGGGTTTTATTGAAAATTTGTTTTTTATTAAAAAAAATTTAATGAGACAATAACAAAAAAAAATCAAAAATTTGAACTTCATAACAAAATAAATTATGAAAATTTTAATTTTATCAATTTAAATTTAAAATTTTTGATTTGTTTTCAATACCATTCGTCTATTTTCATTAAGTAAAACTAATGGAAAAATAGTATTTTAATCATTAAAATCAATGTAAATATAAATAAAATATTTAAAATATATATTTTATTGAGTTTAATGATTAAAATATTTATTTTTCTATCAATTTTACTTAATGAAAATAGGTAAATGATTTAAATTGAAAACAAATAAAAAATTTAGAGTTTCAATTGACAAAATTAAAAACTAACGATTTATTTTATTATAAGACTTTCAAATCCTGATATTTTTTTATTTTTATAATTTTCTCAAAATTAAGTTCGTTTTCACTGTTTATTATAATTAAAAACTAACGATTTATTTTATTATAAGACTTTCAAATCCTGATATTTTTTTATTTTTATAATTTTCCCAAAATTAAGTTCGTTTTCACTGTTTATTATACACACACACACATATATATATATATATATATATATTAAAATTTTGGAAATTTAAAAAAAAAATATTTAGTATTCTAATTTTGTACTTTAGAAAATATAAATAATTTTCCTATTTTGAAAATAAGTTTTCATTCGTTTCTTTGTTCTCTACCCCTTTAATTCTAGTTAGTCACGATATTCAGTGAGTCTCTTTATCTTATTCCACCATTGTTGCTATCAACAGCCCCACATTTGACAAGTGCTCCCATCTCACCACCAAGAGTAGGTGTGTAAAAATGACCCGTGACCTGTGGGCGGTCTGAAGCCCGCCCCTTGCCTGGGACGGGCTCGGCCCATTTAGACCTATTTGGGCCCAGGCTCGAGCCCAACTCGAGGCCCTAGGCCATCATTTTGATGCTCGGCCTGGCCCGTGGGCTCGACCTGCTTGGCTTGGCCTGTGGCTCGCTTAAGGCTCGGCCCGCCGGAGGCTCAGTGTCTTTTTTAATGGAAAATAATAAAATTTTGGTAGAAAAAAAAAAATGTTCAAACTCTCCCCAAGCCAAGGCCCAATGGCCTGTCCAAGGCCTAAATACCCCCTTGGGCCTAGGCCTAATTTTCTAGTCAGTGGACCGGCCCAGCTCGAATTTTAGCGAGAGCCTGAGAGGCCCGACATGGGCCAAATTTACACCCTAACCAAGAGTTGTCTAGTGGTGAAGACATTGTCTTTCTCAGCAGTGAGAAGGGTGTGAAATGCTAGGTATTTTCCATTGGTAATTTTCGGAGATCTCGCGCTATACTCCGATCGAACCATAGCCCTGCTAGGGGTGGTTGATGAGCTCTACTGGTGCCTTGAAGGTGGATTTCTTCCTATGGGTTAGGTCAAATCAGCTGGGAGTCTATGCCCACGAATATCGTGATGACACCTCAGAATATTTTTTTTCTTGTTAAAAAAAAAAAAAATTACTCCCATCTCCAACAGTTAATAATCTCCTCTCACCGGTGACTATTCGTGGCCACCCATCCTTGTTTTCGAAATTAAAATTTGAAAATGTGTATCAACGTTTTTATTTTTATAAAATAAAACTATATAATTATAAATATGTTTAATGTTTTCTATAAATAAAAAATAAAAAGTTATACTTGACTAAGTTCATTATTTTGAAACTCATTTTAAAATTATGCTTGACCAATTTAATAAAGTAATTGATAAGCTTATGGTCTCGTTTGGGAAGTTGGCTATTTTAGTTTTTGACTATTTTAGTAGGATAGAATTATTGTGTTTGGGAAAATGATTAAATTTTTTTGTTGTTGGATGTGATATTTGTAAGAGAAAAAATGAAACGGTTCCGATTCGTAGCTCGAAAGTTGTGGCTCGAGGGGTCAAAATGACGTCGTTTTGACCCTCTTTTTTTTTTTTTTTTTCCTTTCCTGTCTCTTACACTCTCCGATTCATCAATGGATTCTCTCCTCTCTCTCTCTCCCAAACCTCCCATGCTTCACCTGATCTTCACCATCATCTTTCTTGGCCAACCTTTGTAACTCAGGAATAATCTCACTTGTTCTCTTTTTTTTTTTTTTTTTCTCTTTTTTTCTCCTTCTCTTTTTTCTCTGAAACTAAGGAGGTGGAGACGGGGCGACAATGGTCGGAGGCTGCGGCGGGGCTGGGCTGGGCGACGATCGGCGGATCGGCGGCTGGGCGGGGCGACGATCGGCGGCTGGGCGACGATCGTCTTCTCTCTCTCTCTCTCTTCCCCTTTGCTTCTCTCTCTCTCCCTCTCCCTCTCTTCCTCTTTTCTCCTTCTCTCTCTCTTTTCTGTTTCGAGCCAAATTCGGGCTTCGAATTTCGAGCTACTGCTCATTTTCCAAAATGAAATGATTATGAATTTGATGTAACATTTTGTCTTATTGGTTGTTTGAGCCTATTTTATCTTTTTGTGAATTTTAGCTAAAAAATAGCCTAAAACTCACTTACCAAACAGGGCCTATATGTTATATAAAATTAAACTATTCGAATTCGACTCATTATTAATAAAATTAAAATTTATTTGAGAGTAATCCACAAAATAAACAAGATAACTTAAAGAGTTTTTAAAATTTATTAAATTTTCATGTTAAACATAAACAACAAACTATTCAACTCGTTTAAAACTCTAATGAATTCATTGTTACGTGGGGATACGCATGCCACCTAGTCTTCGAAGTGAGAGAGAAGAAAATCACTTTTATGTGCCATTTCATATACTACATGTGACTAATCCATGTATGTTGTCTTTGTTCCAACTAAAGCATTAAGATTTTGTTTGTTTGACTCTTTCAGAAGGGATTAGATTAATAGTTTGCGGGATTTATTTAAAGAGAGTTTGGTTAAAGATATGAGTGAAGGAATTAGTTATCTCCCTGCATTAGTAATTCCTTATTGGTAGCACTACCTATTCTATAGAGGGGTTGTGATTAGAAATTGAGTGAGGGAGTTGGTAAATTTTTAAATGATTTTTAAGTAAAATTTATATTTTGTAGAACAAAAAAAATAATTATAATATTAAAAAAATACTAAAAATAAAAATATATTAATTTTATATATTAATACTATCTATAATATTACTAATTTAGTAGTGTACAAATAAACATTTTTTGTCTTACATCTCCAACTTAATACCAACATACTAATAATTTTTCACTTAATCCCACCATATTCTTAATCCCCTTCATCCTATAGAGCCAAACAAACAGGCCTAAGAATTCATTATAAAATTCAAATTAAACAGAGGGTTTTGATGTATCCACTTGAATGTAACTTAAAGTAGTTTTGACTGATACAATTTCCAATAATATTTCCCTAGAATAGAATATTATATGAATAATGTAGATTGGGTATGAAATTAAGTTCTAAGATGAAAGGATGGTTTTGCCGAGCGTTTCCAATCCAAACTTGGGGCAAAAGGAACCATTCGATATGTTGAGCTTGTGAGCCTATATGATGAAAGTTAATTTGTGCTCCATTAATGTAATGTGTATATGTCTGTTTAGTGCCATCGGTTATACTGACCAAAGCTGGGATAAGTAAGGGTGAACTCCATCCTAGTGGAACTATATGTTGTTCAATGTAAGATTTACTAGCTCTTGTATTTATCATGGCATTTATACTAAGAGTTTTTTTTTCGCAAATTTGGTTATACCAGAAATCTCAACTAAATTTAGTTTAGGTATGACAGGGTAATTGAATGGTAAGTAAGCTTTGTCAGACTATGCTTGGAAATATTGACTAAAGGCTTGAGAATCAACTAGGTTGACTAATTCTGACGAATGCATATGTTCTTCAACAAGTTTATCTTTTAAGAGGTATTTATTTTGAAATTGTTCTAATTACTGTTTAAACTATTTATTTTCTGATGTTAAAAATTCGATCTCAAGATTAGCTTTAGTTTCTATCTCACACATTTGTAGTTTAAGCTCTCTTACTTGTATCTCTAATTCTCTAATTATTAGGTGTAATTCTTTATTTTCTAGGCTATGATCTTTTCGCATCTCTTCTTTATTTTCTAGTGTTACTTTGTGTGTCATATTCATTTTTTCTAAACAAATTATACAATAAGTTATACTGCATAATAAATATTGAGCTCTCTTATTTTTAGTTAGAAACTAATTGCGATAACTACATCGAGTGGTATCAAATCCTAGTCCAATCCTAAAGTTATGTTGACATTCAGTATTTGGATTGCATTCCATCATCATAAAGAAACTATTATGGGAAGAGGGTATTCCAATTTCTTGGTTAAGTTGTCTTAAAAGATTATATATATCGGTATCACTGTCATGCCCCAAATTCTATTACTCAGAAATATCACCAAAACTTTTAATTCAAGTCCACTTTATTAAATACATTTATTATTACAAATAACCATCACATTGAGTAATTATATTGTTCTCTTTCGAATGAATACAACCATAATACATGTCAATATTCACATTAAATTACACATAAATCTCTCATTTACACTATGACTTGTAAAAGAAAATAAACTCTTCAAATCTTCAATCCAGCGTTCCAGACTTTGATCCTGAAAATGGTTAAAATAAATGGGATGAACATGAAGTCCAATAGGAATATTCCCTGATTTTAAACAATAAGATCCCTAGATACATACGATCATGAATGCTAACGAGTGATACATATATTATTAAGATGCTCTGTCATATTCGAAAATACAATATATATATATATATATAGGAATACCATTCTCCTAAACAAATCCACAAACAACTTTTCAAAGAAAAGATTTTCTTTTGTTTTAGTATGATTTTAGTATAGTTTTCAAAAGTTCTATACGAAAATCCCTTGTTGACATTACCAAGAAGTCTAATTATAGAAAAGAATAATTTTAATATAAGTCATAACAAACTATTATCCATTATAACCACGTTAGATGAATCTACACAATCCCACATATTCAATTGTACACCATTATGATTATTTACTTCCCATTATCACAATCACACAAGTAGATCTCGTTATAATCATTTCACATAAACCAAATATAAACTGGTTCCATTATTAAGCCATATCATTGCACTACCACGCTTTACGGGTCACGAGTTGGAAGGAATGCGGAACCTCACTCTTTACCGGTCACAAGTTAGAAGGAACGTGGAACCTCATGCTTTACCGGTCACAAGTCGAAAGGAACGTAGAACCTTTACACATCTCATCAGCCCACATGCTTTACCGGGTGCTACTTTGGAATAAAGATGGAACCTTTATTAAGTGCAACGCTTTGCCGGCTCAAACATGGCGGGAAACGGACACCAAAACAACATCCAATCCATCAATTCCTCAAGTCATTCCCCATTATGATTTGTGGGCAAAGCCAACACATTGTTCATTATTTCCATTACCTATTAGCTCAATTACACATCCACCATATGATAAGGATTCATTCACATAACAAGTACACATTATTTTCCACCACATTGTCTGTTATTTATTGTGGGGATATATTTTCTGAGTACCAACACGTGGCAAGGTGACGCCGATGTGTCAGCCGAGGTGCCACGTGTCCTGGTCATTATACCGAGGTTATCTCCAAAGATATCAGAATCCGAGATAAACGGATAAGGGACAAGAGTCCTAGAATGAAGAGGAGACTTAGTCCAGATGAGGATAAAGCTCTTAGGGAGTTTATCTTTATCTCTTGAGGAGTCCAAAATAAGTACTGAATTGGAGTCCCTAGAAGTCAGGCTTCTAGTGGGACTAGGATTGAGTTAACTACAAAAGAGAGGCACCCCCGTGGGTCTAAGGTATACAATTTATGCTTTGAGCAGTGAGTTTAGCACTTGATTATCTTTGAGAGATATACTGACTTGATCGTCGGAGTGCCCCCGGGTGGAAGAACCACCGCCGGAGCCTTCTCTTTCTGTTACAGGTTAGCTGAAGCCATCTATTCTGCAGGTGCTCTCTAGCTGATTACTAAACGGGCAGTGTGATCAGAAAATACTCACACAATTTGGCGCCGTCTGTGGGAAATTAGAAGAATAGATGGCCAGTAACGGACAGAAGGAAAAGATTGGGGATGACACTCCTGCTGGGAGTGGCAGACCTATCGACCTTGATATCGAAGGAGACAACCACAATGCAGAAACTCGTGACCAGGGCCACGGAGAGAAAGACGTCGGCCAGGAGGGCGACACTTCAAAGAAGATAGACCAAAGCAAGTACTATAACGAAGATAACCTCTAGGTATGGAGGGATAGGTGCCTGCGGAGGGATGAAGAAGTAAAAGAATTGGTAAACAAGTTGGCAGACCTGCAGTCGGTCGTCAACTTCATGATGCAAAACAATGTCATGCAGCCACCGTACGCGCTGCAGGACACGCCGATTCCAGCAACTAATACCCAGAAAGGAGGAAGGAAAACAATCCCCGAAGCCCTTTAGCACACCAGGAGCGGAAGACACTCTTACCGACCTTCCAGGGAAGTCGGACGAGAGGAGCCGAGACGAGAGGAGTCCCGAAGGACGTATCACACGAAGGACCAAGAGCCCAAAGAACATCGGCATGTTCAAGGGCAGGCGCTCTACTTTGACACAACCCATGGAGAAAGATCAAAACGAGCCCACCACGAGGCCGAAAGTAGTGTACCGAAAAGATTGAAGTCCAAAGATAACCGAGCTCCAAGGAGGAGTAAAGAAGACTTGAGAGATTACCTCAAGAGGAAGCAACAAAATGCTGAAGCCGAGGTAACTTCCCCGGTTAAGCCAAGGACACCCTTCTCGATAGAACTGGACAAATTTGAAGTACCAAAGAGATTCAGTATGCCGAGGTTCCAAATATATGATGGTAAGTCAGATCCCAACTTTCACGTTGGACTATACCTGAATTCAATGGCATTATATAGTGGGAACGAGCCATTACTCTGCAAAGTATTCCCCTCATCCTTCGGGGAGATTGCATCAGATTGGTTCCATAAACTACTGAAGGGAAGCGTAAAGACTTGGGAAGGCCTGGCCGAGATGTTTGTGGCCAGGTTTGTGACGAACAAACTACAGCCCTTGAGGGTCGACACACTGATGGTTTTAAAAATCACCAAGGATGAAGGCCTTAGGGCCTACGCAAAAAAGTACTACGAGGTGTTCAATCGAATACCCGAATGCAACCAAGAGGTGGCGGTCGTGTCTTTCAAGAACGGCCTGAAAGATGACTGCCCACTACGGAAGTCTTTGGCAAAGACATTGCCAAAAAGCATGGAAGAACTCATGGCGAGAATCGAGAAGTACGCCAGAGCCGAGGAGGATACGTCGGGAAACAAAGAGACAAAGCATGAGAAAGGAAACGGCTCACCGAAGCGAAGCCGAGGTAACAATGGATCGATCAAACAAGAAACGGAATTGAGGGCTAAACAGGCAGTGACGACTGTGTTCCGAATCCCGGTCCACAAAGTCCTGGATCAAATACGAAACCAACCCTATTTCAGAGCATCGACAAAAGCATCAGGGGAATTTATGGGAAGAAACGTCGGTAGGTGTTGTGCTTACCACAATGAAGAAGGGCACCCAACTCAGGGTTGCAGAGCCCTAAAAACACACTTAGAAGACTTGGTGAGGCAAGGCCATTTGAGGGACCTTGTCGATGAGGCCAGGACAAGGGAAGAACAGGCAAGATTGCCTCAAGCACCAGCAGTTCCGCCTCTCCCAGCACAGCAACCACAAGCAGGAGGACCACGGGTGGTTAATGTAATTCACTCAAAGGTGAACGAAAACGACATACGAGGGGAGACCCAGAAGGTAAAACACCTACAACACGTGAACCAGGTCAGACATAAAAGACCTCGACCTGAAGAATGCCAGGGACAGACGATAACCTTTACAGAAGCCGACCTAGAGATGGTCCAGCATCCACATAATGATGCCTTGGTAGTATCCCTCTAGGTTAGGGAGTGCCAAGTGAAACGCATCCTGATTGATCAAGGCAGCTCTTACGACATTATGTATGTTAGATGTTACAAGGAGCTGGGCCTTCATCCTGATGACTTGGAGCAATCCAATGGCCCGATGGTCGGCTTCAATGGAACGCCGACGTGGCCACTGGGCGCAACAAGCTAACAAGCTTGGAAGTTACGGAACTAAGAAGATCAAGACAGAATTCATGGTGATTGACACGCCCTCGCCATACAACATCATCTTGGGAAGCCATGGTTGCATGCAATGGGGGCAGTTCCTCAACATTGCATCAACTACTGTGGTGGCCAACAGAGCATGGGATTGAAGAAGTCAGAGGAGATCAACTGCAGGCAAAGAATTGCTCCATGGCAGCAATGAAATCCACCTGCAACATTCGAGAACCAGAGAAGGCAGAGATTAAAGACGAGGACATGAAGGTCCTAGAGGATGTCGGCAAGGAGCCAGCTGAGAAGAGTGAAGAAGCACTGAAGAAAGTCCTCCTCCAGGAGGATGATGAAGAACGCTTCTTTCTTGTCGGCTCGGGCTTAGCCGAAGAAGAAGAAAGAGAACTGGAAACTTTTCTGAGAGCAAACATAGAGGTGTTCGCTTGGACGCCTTATGAAATGCCTGGCATTGACCCCGAGGTCACATGCCACAAATTGAACGTTGACAGGACAGCCAAACCAGTAATACAACGAGCCAGAAGACCGACGTTGATGCACGTCGAAGCAGTGGAGGAGGAAGTAGACAGACTTCTGGAGGCCAGGGCCATCAGAGAAGTCAATTATTCGACATGGCTATCAAACACTGTGGTAGTAAAGAAAAAGAATGGTAAATGGAGGGTCTGCGTAGATTTTACAAGCCTGAACAAAGCTTGTCCCAAAGACAGCTTTCCTCTACCCAAGATTGACCAGTTGGTAGACGCCACATCTGGACATGGAAGGATGAGCTTCCCGGATGCTTACAGGGGATACCACCAGATAGCTATGTACCCCCCAGATGAGGAGAAGACAGCGTTTATCACCCCGAAAGGGCTGTACTGTTACAAGGTAATGCTTTTTGGGTTGAAAAACTCAGGAGTAACTTACCAAAGGTTGGTAACCAAGATGTTCAAACACCTGATTAGCCAAACAGTAGAGGTCTACATCGATGACATGGTCGTGAAGACCAAGGAACCTAAGGGTCATCTTGCCGACCTAAAAGAGGTCTTTGATATAGTCAAAACATACCGGCTCCGACTCAACGCATCAAAGTGTGCATTTGGAGTTAGATTAGGTAAGTTTTTGGGGTACCTGGTAACAAGAAAGGGCATTGAGGCCAGCCCAGATCAAATCAAGGCCATCCTAGAACTGAAAAGCCCGACGTCGGCAAAACAGGTTCAGATGCTTACTGGAAGGGCTGCGGCCCTAAACAGGTTCATAAGCCGAAACTCAGACAAATGTAAACCTTTCTTTAACCTGGTGAATAAGGCTACGGACTTCCTATGGACTGAGGAATGTGAGGCCGCTTTGGCCGACCTAAAGAAATATCTGACCACGACTCCAGTCCTCTCAACACCTGAACCTGGGAAAGAACTGTTTTTGTATTTGGCAGTTTCAGAACACGCAGTAAGTGCAATGCTAATCCGAGAGGAAAAGGGGGAGCAAAAGGCTGTTTATTATGTAAGCAAAACCTTGGCCGATGCAGAAACAAGGTACCTACCACTAGAGAAATTAATGCTGGCCTTAGTAATGGCTTCAAAGAAGCTGAACCATTACTTTCAAGCGCACAAGATTATAGTGCTAACAGAGTACCCACTGAAGTCCTTGTTACAACAAGGAGACTTAATTGGAAGAATAGCAAGATGGGCGGTGGCCTTGGGCCAGTACGACCTGGAGTTCAAACCGAGAACAGCAATTAAGGGCCATGTTTTGGCCGACTTCGTGGCCGAATTCACGCCAGAATCCATCGAACATCGGGCTCCGTTGAGCCAAGATGAACGATGTCCAAGCAAACAAGGAGAAGCCCAGCCAAAGGCAAAAGAACAAAGAAAGGAAAAACTCAGACCCTGCAGCATTTACATCGGCGACTCTTTTTGCTTGTTTGTCGATGGGAGCTCAAACAAGAGTAGTGTTAATATCTCCTGATGGGGAGATATTGGAACAGTCCATTCGATTAGGGTTCAAGGCCTTGAATAATGAGGCAGAATACGAAGCATTGATTGCAGGACTAAAGCTGGCAGTGGCAGCAGAAGCAGATGAGGTAATAATTTTTTGTGATTCACAACTTATAGTGAATCAGACAACAGGAGAGTTTGCAACTCGAGATGAGTGAATGTCGGCATACGCAAAGGAAGTCATCAGGCTGGCAGCCTTGTTTCGCAACTGCCGACTTCTTCAAGTTAGCCGAGATGATAACAGCCACGCCGACGCATTGGCCAACTTGGTAAGTTCAATACAAACTGGAAAAACAAGGACAATAATGATTGACTATTTGTCAGGTCCGAGCATAGAACCACCGATCACAGAACAAGAAGCAATGTGTGTGGACTTGGGACCAAGCTGGATGGATGCAATTGTTGCATTCCTAAAAGAGGGAAAGCTGCCAGAAGACCATAAGGAAGCACACAAGGTCAGATTGAAGTTGGCAAGATTCAATCTGACAGTGGACGGACATCTCTACAGAAGGTCATTCACTGGACCCCTTTTAAGGTGCGTACACCCTTTGCAGGCTGAAGATTTTCTATATGAAATTCATGAAGGGATTTGTGGAAGCCATGCTGGGGGCAGATCACTAGCTCACAGGGCCATTACCCAGGGGTATTGGTGGCCCTACATGCAAAAAGATGCAGAAGCCTACTTGAAGAAGTGTGAACAATGCCAAAGTAGGGATGGCAATTTAAACCCGGCCCGAGGGGGACCCGATCCCCCGACCCCGATTGGAACGATTTTTCTCCGAAAATTATCCCCATAGGGCCGGGGATGGTATTGAAAATTAAATCCCCGATGATTTTTAGGCCGGGGACGGGGATAGATTCCCCCAACCCCGGCCCCGGCCCGGCCCCGCCTCGTTTGATCCCCGACTGATCCCCGTATGTTATTATAATATATATATATATATATATATATTATATTATATGTTTAGGTACCGTATGTTATTATAATATATACATATATGATATTATATGTTTGGCTGGCCCTCACTCACATCACACAGTCACACACTCACTATCTCTCATCTCTCTCTCTCAAACCTTTGCAGACGCTGATTGAGCTCTCTCCCTCCTCCGCCGATCGCCCTCCTGTCCCTCCTCCACCGATCTCCCTCCTCTCCCTCGTCCGTCGATCGCCCTCCTCTCCCTCCTCCCCCAATCTCCCTTCTCCGCCGATTGAGCCACCACAACTCACCACTGTTTGCGGCGGTCTTCCTCTCTCTCTCTCTCGATCGATTTGTTATATATATATATATATATATATTAGATTTGTTATATATATATGTTAGATCTGAACTTTTTTTTTTTGAGCTCATCAGATCTATTATGGTGATGAACAGATCTATTAGATCTGAAATTTTTTTTTTATTTACATTTGAGCATCAGATTTCTCTCTCTACGTTGTTATTGTTGATGATGAACAAATTCGTTGTATCTATTTTTTTTTTGGGCCGGGGATTAATCGGGGTCGGGGGTCGGGGTGGATATAGGTTCCCCGTCGGGGATCGGGGCTGGGGCTGGGGACGGGGGGATTTCCACCATCGGGGATAGGGGACGAGGAGGGTGATCCCCGGCCCCGCCCCGCCCCATTCAAAAGGAAAGTGGGTAGACGAGTTGCCCAATGTACTCTGGGCATATCGGACTACGCCGAGAAGATCAACAGGGGAAACCCCCTTTGCCATGGCTTACGGCACAGAAGCAGTCATCTCACTGGAGATCGGTATCCCAGGGATCAGAACCCAGGGAGTAGAGAATGGGACTAATAATACACTTCTAGCCCGAGATCTAGATCTCTTCGAAGAAAGAAGGGAGAAAGCTGCAATTCAGCTCGCAGCATACCATCAGCAGCTTGCTAGAGCCTACAATAAGAAGGTCAATCCAAGGGATTTTCAAGTTGGCGACCTAGTCCTAAGAAAAGTTGTTGGCAACAAGAAGGATCCCAGAGAGGGCAAGCTTGGCCCAAACTGGGAAGGACCCTACAGAATTACTTTGCTATTGGGCAATGGAGCATACCGACTTGAAGATAATGAGGGCAAAGCATTGCCAAGACCCTGGAACACTTGTAATTTGAAATTTTTTTATCATTAGATGTTCCTTGTTATTTTTTGAGGACGTCATCAATAAAATCTTAGCAAAATTCTCCAAGACATGTGAATTGATAAAAGATGCATAATGTTGTTTCTGAATAATGAGAACCCAAGTGGAACTCAGGTTCACATTGGGGGCAGAGAGAAGACAAAATTGTTTATCTTCACTTGTTGAAATTTGTAGCAATTTACAAGTTGAAGCTAAACTAAAATCATTGTTTGGCACTTGTTATGACTTAAGAAAAGTTTACAAAATTGAAATTAAAACAGTATATGTTAATCCTTATTGAAATTTGTAAGCAATTTACAGGACAAGTACTTGCTTAGGTAAATCGTCAGGTGGCATAACCGAGGTGTGTCACCCCGAGAAGATTGCACAAAGAAGGAAGAGTACATAAGACATGCAAAATATTCTAAGTATAGAATCATGCAAGAGCAGTTAGAAGAAGACAAAGATACAAGCATTCAGGAAAAGAAAGCTGAGTTAGCATTCACAAAAAGGCACATCGGCCATATGCAAAAGTTACATCGTCTAAAGAAACAAAAAAGTACAAGAGTACAAAAGACAAGAAAAGAAAAGACATGACATCAAAACTAAGATTCCGCAACATCGGCAGCAGGTTGGGTTTGGACGTCAGAGGACTGCTGAGAAGATACCTCGGCCGCCTTCTCCGCCGCAATCTCGACATCAAATTGGGCAAGGGTCTCATCAATACTCTTATCAGCAAGAAGTGAATCCGATGATACCTTTGGAGGAATCACATCCTTGGGAACCTCCTCAACCTCCTCGTCTTGAGTTAAGTCTAGGACTTGCTCATTTTGAGGAGGGGACTTGGACGCAGTAGCCTCCTTTGCTTTTCTCACCAAGGCATCATCCTCTTCCTCATCTTCAGATTCTGAATCTTCATCAGACTCAGCTGGTGGAGGAGGTGGAGGGAATGGAAGAGGAATATCATCGGCATTCCTCAGAGGCGAATCATCAGGGACATTGAGTTTTTTCAGAAGAGACATCCAACCAAGGGTGAAACCCGTGTTGCATGCCTACTTCACTTGAAGTTCATAAGCCTCAGTAACGTCGGCTATGCCTTGAGTGTACGCCTTTTCATCAGCTTCTTTGATTTCGGCGTCTTTAGTGGCCAGGGCCTCCTGAAGCTCCTTTTCGGCTTGGGCCATTTTCTCCTCGGCCTCCTTTTTCTGGGACTCAGCAACCTTCCTTATGGCCTCGGCAGAATCGACCTTCTCTTCGGCCTCAGTCTGGGCTTTGATTGCAGTCTTGGCTTGGTCCTCCAGTTTTTTCATCTTTGATTGAAGACCTTTGTTGGTTTTTTGGAGGGAAGAGAGCTCCCTCTTCATCTCGACAAGCCTCTCCCGATTCTCAAAAGACTGCATTGAGAAAGAGTGGGCATGCTGGAAGGCCTGAAAGAAAACAGAGGTATTAGAGAATATTCAAAGTACGAAATAAAGAGAAAGAAATTACCAAATAGAAGACATCTACCTGAACGGAGTGCTGAAGCATTAGAGCGTAATTCTCGTACTCACTGTACTGGGCGTTTCGCTCCAAATCGCCTGGTAACAGCAGAGCAGTACTGAGCGCAACGCCGACATTAATATCTTCGGCACTGTCACTTGCCATAACAGGCTTGTCTTCCAGAGTAATTGAGGGGACCCAGGGGGCATCAGGTTTTTTTGATCCCGAGGTTGTTGCAGAAGAAGACCTCAGCTTTTTTGGTTTTTGGGATTTTGGTGGTTGAGACTCAGAGCGCCTCTTTCCAGTATAAGGCTGAGATTTGTCACTCTTAGCCAGCTTAGAAATAGGTAAAGTATCATCAGATTCAACCTGAGTTACTTTAGCCTTTGGCTGGGCCTTTTTAACTCTTTTCGGCTTCGGTGGGGGCATGGTTTGTGTTGGCTGAGTTTCAACATCAGAAGGGAGGCTGGCTAAGAGGTCTTTTGCAACTGGTTTTGGGCGGCCCATCTCGGCAGTAAGGACAAGTCGTCGCCAACATTTTCGTTCTGATATCGGGATCAGGTATGGAGCCGAGGTTGATGGCTGATCAGCTGGATCAGATGTTGATCCTTGATCTGTTCGTGATGTGGATGCAGTCAATGGAGTTATAGCAGAGGGTGGAGAAAGGCTTTTCTTCTTCATTTTGGGAACGTCAGGCAAAGTTTATTTATATGTTGGAATAAAATTGAGAAGCACAGGCGCTTTCCTTTTATGGACTGGCAAGTCCAGAAGTTTCTTCAAATCCTTGCTGGGAACAAAGGATTGGCGAAAATTTTTCGGTGGCTTACGAACAGCTGCAAGAAGAACAGACGTCAGAAACAGACAAAGTATTTAAAACTTTGAAAGAAAACAGGCAAAGCTGAATACTGGGCTCTTACCCTTGCCCTCTAAAACTGATCGAGGAAGAGGGTAGAGATGGATATCCTCGTCTGGAGCAAGCTCCCAATTTCCCGAGGTAATGAAATAGTCGTCTTCAGCCCCCTTATTGGAGTCTGGGAGGTCGGCTACGATTTTGAATTCTGTAGACCTCGGCTTAAGGTAATAAACGTAGCCTTTTTCTTTGAAATTAAGGGCACACATGGTATAGCAATACTGGATATCGGCTAGGGTGATTCTAGCGTTTTCCTGTTTAGCTAAGGCAATGACACCATGGATCACTCGGTAGGAATTGATTGCCAGTTGCATGGGGTTCAACTTATAGTAGTGAAGAATCTCGCGAAAAAGGATGTTGAGTGGAAGCCGGAGTCCGCACTCAGTGAAAGCCACAATGGGAAAGGGCATTGAATCATCTGTGGGCATGATGGAGTCATCATCTCTAGCCAGCCTCAGATGGACATCGGCAGGAATGGAGAACTCTTGCCTAAAGTACTCAAGTTTAGTCGGGGTGTCTACCCTATGTCTCCACATACCCATGATACCAGCCTGAATTAGAAGGGTTGAGATTCAGAAAGAAGATGTTTTTTATTGATGGGACCTCGGCAAAAATCTAGGTAAAGTACTAGTTTCAGTTTTTTCCTAAATTATGGGTTCTGCACAACAAATCCCAAACCTAGATCTATGAAAGCAAGGGTTGAAGGCACGGATTTGGAAGCCAGAAAGGCAAAGACGTGCTTTAGAATCAAGAACAGGGATGGGATATCAAAGAGCATAAAGAATACGAGAAATAAAGGGTTAAGAATAGAAAGCAACAAAGTGGTGAACAGTATGTATTCAAGATATGGGCAAGATCAAAACCATTTGAATAAATATGTTTAGATATGTGATTTGCAAGATTTGAAACAATAATGGCAACAAGTAATGAAGAATATCAACAGAATCGAAAATGAAAGGAACAATAGCTTACCAGAAGAAGTAAGACCGGAATAAGGTTCGCCAAAGTCAGACGATGGTTACAGGAGTAACAGAGTAGCGAAAGCTTCACCAGAAAGATGAATGAAGACAATTACAGAACTTGGGACTGGAACAATGGCGTATTCAAGAGCTAGAGAGAGAAAAAACGAAGAGAAATCGAATGCAAAAGTGAAAAAATGAAGAAAGGGGGAAAGGTTTTGTCAAAAATTTGAAACGGCGGCAAAACGGAGCATTAAATGCGCTCGGAACAACGCATACGTCAGACGGTGCGCACAGACGCAAGACGGCTTGTAAGCGCGTCATGGGCACGGTCCAATGAGGTGGAGACGCGTGAATGAAACGGTTGAGTAAATGATACGTGACAACTCACACACGTGAAAGAGTTCACTGGAATTCTTGTTCTCTGAAGAAAACATGTCGGCCTGAAATGAATGATCTCGGCTGAGGAGTTCTTGAGTCGATGTACAAGAGGAAGTACCGATATAGGTTCCATCACCTCAAAATGCCGAGGTAATAGAACCTAGGGGGCAGTTGTGGGGATATATTTTCTGAGTACCAACACGTGGCAAGGTGACGCCGATGTGTCAGCCGAGATGCCATGTGTCCTGGTCATTATACCGAGGTTATCTCGGCGTTGCCAAGGTTATCTCGAAGATATCGAAATCCGAGATAAAACGGATAAGGGACAAGAGTCCTAGAATGAAGAGGAGACTTAGTCAAGATGAGGATAAAGCTCTTAGGGAGTTTATCTTTATCTCTTGAGGAGTCCAACGTAAGTACTGAATTGGAGTCCCTAGAAGTCAGGCTTCTAGTGGGACTAGGATTGAGTTAACTATAAAAGAGAAGCACCCCCGTGGGTCTAAGGTACGCAATTTATGCTTTGAGCAGTGAGTTTAGCGCTTGATTATCTTTGAGAGATATACTGATTTGATCGTCGGTGTGCCCCCGGGTGGAAGAACCACCGCCGGAGCCTTCTCTTTCTGTTACAGGTTAGCTGAAGCCATCTATTCTGCCGGTGCTCTCTAGCTGATTACTAAACGGGCAGTGTGATCAGAAAATCACTCACACAATTTGCCACCGTCTGTGGGAAGAAAGAAGAATAAAAAAAAAAAAAAAAAAAAAAACAATATTCATTGTTTTTATTACAAAATAATCTAACAACATATCCACCAAAAATATAAAGGCTCATCTTTAGAGGTATTCACACTTCATGTGTTCCAATAATGTCTTTACTTTTCCTTATTATCATCAAGTCTTCATACTCAATTTCACAATACAATAATCATCATAAATTATCTGAGATTAATTGATTTAATTACCAATCTTAATTTCTTTAACCTAACCCTTATATACAATGATCATTTTCCAACCATTAATTATCATTATTTATACTCATCTCAACAAAACATAAACTTAATTTCATGAATCTAATGTCAATTTAAGCATTCTTCGTTTCCAAAATAAATTCTGCAAGTAGGGTTAAGCATAAATTAGGGCTTTTTACTATTCAACACAAAATCTTATTTCCATAATCCAAATATTACATATTCCACTTAAATTATCAATTTAACTCCCAAAATTTAAAAACCCTAACTTCCTTTACATGCTATTTTGAAAATCTCCTCAAAATGAGGGTTTTATGCAATATAAATTACCACCCATCTATCCACAAGATAATATTGAAGAGAAGCAAGGAAAATTCCTACCTTAAGCAAGAAGAGAAAAAAATCCAAAATTTCGACTTTAACAAAAACACGATCCGCTTGGATAGATAGAAAACCCTTGGCATGCTCTTCGTTTTTATATAAGGAACATGGGGTAGAAAATAAGGGAAAGGAGATGAAAACCAAGCTTAAAAGCTTGAAACACTTAATAATGGCGGAAAAATGGGAGGAGAGAGAGAAAGAGCAAAAGAGAATGAAGAAAAGTTTACCAATAAGTGGCTTTTAAACATGCTGAGTTCGAACACTTTGCCCGAGCGAGGAAAGCTTGGCTCGAGTGAAGAAAAGAAGCTCCCAAAATCTCTAAAATACACGCAGTTCGCTCGAGCGCAACTTTCTTGACTCGAGCAAACTTACTTCCAGCACAGATACACAAAGTTCAAACGGGCATAACTCTCTTATCCGGACTCCGTTTTAGGTTGTTCTTGTGTCCAAATCGAAGCCCCATAAACAAGCTTTCCAATGGTTCAAGCCTTACATCCAAATTCAAAGTGTGGAAAAAGAAAAGGATAAAAGAGTGATAACTGTTCGTAAGACAATTATCCGAATCAAAGTTTTTGATTCAATCCTACTTTATCATTATGATACCACCTCAATCAATAACCCAAAATGAACCCAAGAGGCTCCAAGTATAAAAATAAAAGTGTTCAGAGCAATTCCATTAGTCCAAGAAGTATGAAGTGTCACAATCACTCTCTAAATCATCATCTGAATTCATAACTTCTATTTGATATTCATGATCACTGACTATGCTATAGACTTCTGAGTCATCACTGTTTATGCTTACAATATCATCTTCTAAATCCTCTATATATGTAATCTTTCTATTTGTTTATTAGTATTAGGATTATGTCTTTTTGGGCAATTTTTTGCAAAATGATTAGGTTCTCCACATATAAAACAATTACATTTTTTATTATTAGGTTTCCTAACATATCTTTGTTTGCTTTTATCTTTCTCTTCTTTAGATAAACACTTATAATTAGTTCTATTAAAAGTTCTACGCTTTCTAATGAATTTTGTTTTTTCCATGGTTTTTTATATTTATTCTTCCAATATTTTTCTTTTTTTCTTTTTCATATTTTTTGTATTTTCTCCTATCATATTTATCTTCATATTGTTGTGGAGTGTATATTATGCTACTATAGAAACCATAGTTTTGTTTTTTCAAATCTTTTTGTATTTTGACTTCTATACATTTTTCTCTAAGCCGTCTAAATGTAGAAACTATTCTAGGTCCTATTCCTAAAGCTCCTCTTATATTTACTTCTCTCGTGGCTATTCTCGCTGGTAAGGTTGTATAATAAATTGACCATTGATTCTCTATTTCTCTTTCTAATTCTCCAGGTAATTTTCTAAAATATTTATTCCCTATTTCTTCATCAAAACTTTATCCTGTTCTGGTTGCTATGGCTAGATGTTCTTTACTAAAAGGTACAATATATTTCCAACTTCCTAATGTTGTCTGATCTAATTCAGTTAATGCTATACTTTGAGTATAATCATTTCTTCTGGAAGGGACATATCCTATAAGCATTTCTTTTATAAAACTAGTAAAATTCCATGAGTTATCTCCTAATCCTTTAAGCTGTCTAATGGTATCATTATATTTCCCATTAAAAGTTAAATATATATTAAAAGCAGAATCTTCTAAAAGTGTTTCCATGTATTCCCACATATCATTTCCTTAAAAGGGATTATTCATCCAGGCTTTCACTGCATCTTTTTCCCATTTTTCTATTACTTCTTGCCATATCTGTGGGTCAAATTTGGCTAGGTCTAAAAGGGTTCCTTGGTTAGTGGTTGGTTGTAATTGTATGCTCAGATCTATTTTTCTACGTTTTCCATGAAACTTATACTGTTTACTGGGATTTGCTTTACTATGTCTGTAGACTCGACTTTCTTCGCACCCCCCTTTCAGAGAGCTCGAATTGGTCCTACAGTTTGGACTCCTGTTACGGTTCTGAACCTAGTTTCACAAAGTGCAATGTGAGACTAATAAACACCAAAGAGTCCAATCCGGCAAATAATCTTGGAAAATAGATTTTAAATCAAATAATGCCAAAATTGGACTACTTTGCCAGATTACAAAGTAGCCACCTAAATATTTTATTTTTGAAAAATTTAGGAAACCCTGACTCGTGCCAAAGGCCACGTGTCCGTCATCACCAAAGTTGCCTTGGCTCGGGAACTTGGGTACGAAAGGGGAAGGTCCTGAAATGAACACCCCCGCTTGCCCGATCAAAGATCGACCTCTACTATCATGATATGTTGTTTGATAAACACATGTGTTCTTATTTCGATTATTAGCTAACTTTACTATGTGATGCACACGCAATCAAGTATAGACTAAATCGCAAGAATTAGAACAAAACAACTCATGTTTGTTTTTTAAAATGGTTTGAAGGTGCCACCCTCAAGTGGGCTAAAACGCAGATTTGCCACCCTCAGGTGGGCTTAAAAACATGATTTGCCACTACGCAAAGTGGGCTTAAAACTCACATTTATCGAATTGTTCCAATTCAAGCAACAAAGCCTTCACCTACAGGCATTCAAACAGTTAATTAATTAAGCAAATAGCCTCATGGCAAGTATGCTATCATGACAATACTCACACTTATGCAAGTATGCTAAAGCGTAAAACTTACAGTGTACTCCAAGCCAAAACAAAAGCTAGTTAGAAACAATGCATGATTCTAACTATGTTAAGATGCCTAATGCAACATATGCAATATGCAATTAATAGGCTCGGCTACTAAGATAGCATATGAATGTAACAATTTGATAACATGCTTTGAAACACGAATTCAAATAAGTATTGAAATACGATGCAGTTTGAATGATGCGCCGAGCCTCGGTGCATGTAAGACAAATGAATGATGCAAACATGCAAGCATAAGGTATGCTAATCAAAGCGTGCCCTAAACTAACCATCAAAAGCGGATAAATAAAAGGGAGAAAGAAGTGGGGTTGGAAGACATGCACACACACACATGCTTATTACAACATTGCGCCCTCTCGAAGGAGAGTCCAATAAATAAGCTAAGCTGATTATTACAAACCAACTAATTAACTAGTCTAAGCTAATTAATTACAAACTAAATTGAATAACTAGTTATGCTAAGCTAATTAAAATATTACAAAACAAATTAAACTAATTAATTACAACACTTGTATTAATTAGCTACAACTAACTAATAAAGCAATTAAGTGGCCTCGCGGGCGAGGGAGACATGCATGCTTAGTTGGCTTCCTCTCGAAAATCCATCGCCTTGCCATCAATTGCCTCTATTTGCACTCGCCTTGATCTCAGAAAATTGCACCAATTTCCAGATTGCCTCTGCTCCAAAATAGGAACACTTTTGTACAAAAAATTGATTGGTGGTCGGTCAGCCACAAAAAGTGGCTTTCGGCCACTTTAACTGGCCGGTCGGCCACCCTTTTTTCCAGACTTTTATTTTTGCTGCAACAGAGAGAAACAGAGGCAAAACAATGCATTTTTCAAGGAATGGGTGTACTGCCACACTCCTTATCATTTCTCAAGCTCAAAGGAGTATGGCACTTGGCTCTCAAGCCATCAACCAAGCATTTTCAATGCATGATGGCCAAAGAGTCAAGCTTGTACAAAGTCAATGAATGCACAAATAATACTCAAAGGACCACCACCCTATCATGCATGATCAAGGGTGACGGCGACCGAGAAATGTGACATGTTTCATCACTTTGAGTATGAAACGTCCCACATTTCTCATGTTTAGATTAACGTCCGATCCAAACACATGCAATGCAATACAAACATGCTTATCTTGCTCAAGTTTTACTTGTCATGTTTTGTTTACACATTTTACATTATCGATTAGTCCTTTAATCGGTTAAGCCCAAAGTGAAAGTCCTCTAATTGGAAAGAGGACTTAAGCCACAAGAGCCTTGAGCATGAAATAGGTCTCATGCTGTTGGTTAGAAGGAATCCTCAAGAGAGGATTAAAACCATTAGGCATGAGAGCCTCAATTCCACACTCAAGCCAACAAGGGGCTTAAGGCACTTTCAAAACAAATTGAAAAGTGAAGAATAAAGGGAGGTTGCAGACTTTTTTAGTGCTGATATGGCATGCAAAGAGACACTAAATCATGTAAGCAACACATGCAAGACATGCTAAGAGCTAAAAGCATCAAAACTAGTGAAGAGCACAACACTATAAGCATACAACACTAAGCTCAATTGACCAAACCAGCTCTGAATAGAGTTAAAACATGCCAAAATAGTGGCTAAAACATGCTGAGCTGGAAATACAAAAGGCAAGAAAAACATGCTCACATGTTAGGCTACAAACAAGGCTTAAGGCACAACTCTCAAAAGCAATGAAAGAGTGAAATAAGTGAGAGTGTGACAGAGTTATATGCACTGAAATCACATGTAAAATGATACTACAACATGCAATCAACACATGCGCAACATGTTAGATGCCTTAAAACACTAAGCTAGTGAAGGCATTTGCATTGCAACCATGCAATACAAGGCTCATATGATCAAGAAAACTCAAAACAGAGCTAAATCATGTCAAATCAGTAGCTAAAACATGCTGAGATCAAGTCACAAAGAGGTAGAAAAACATGCTCACATGTTAGGCTATCTACACTTGCAAACAAGACAAAAGAAGGAGAGGCCACCCCCTCCTATTTTGGACCTCAAAATCAAGTTTTTACCACTGAAATTCCCCTAGAATTTAGTGTTTAAAAGGCCAAAAAAAGGTTGTTTTAAAAGCTTCAAAAATGGCACAACACTTTAGCAAACAAGCTACAAAAGGGGTGGACCACCCCTAACTCCAAAACAAACCTCAAACCACCATTTTAAACCATAAAAATATAGATTTCAGAGGTTAAAACCAACCTCAATATAGCATGCAAAGGTGGCCAAACAAGTAACTAAAACTAAGCTTAAATGAGGTAAGCTTTATACCTTTGAAGCACAGCACTAAAACAACAACAATTCTGAGCTAAAACCACTCTTAAAAACTCAAACTAGGCCTCTAAGAACCTCAGCTCCAAGATGAAGGTGTTTGGTTAAGGGTCCTAGAACAAAAGTGTAGAGAATTCTCACTTTCAAGCACAAAATAGGGAGAGAGAGAGAATTCTAGAGAAAGATAGGAAATTTCTTCACAAATTTTTGTAACCCCTCAAATGGGGGAGAGACCCCCCATCATATAGAAATGCAAGCCAAAAGCTTGCATTCATCCCTCCATACACGTGTGTGGAGATGGTAATCAGTGATCAACAGCTAGCAAACAAAATATCTGAAAAAGCAAAAAAATGGCCGTAGGCCACTTTACATGGCCGGCCGGCCACCTCCCCTAGCCGGCTGACCACTTCAAGTGGCCGACCAGGGGGAAAAGTGGCCGACAAGTGCCAAAAGTAGCTGACAAGGCCCTTCCCCCCTCCAGGCAAGAGGCACCAAGGTTCGGTCCAAAAACAAGCACAAAGAAAGAGGGTTTAGAGACTCAAAGACAAGGCGTTCCGCCGAGAGCTTCGGGCACTCAAAACGAGCACAAATATGCACAACTATCGAGTTCACAAACGATGACGTCTGAGTCTTAAGGTTGGTCAGAAATAGGGTGTCCACAATGTCTTGTATTGGTTAATGGTCGTCTTCCTTTTACCTCATATTGCATTGGTTCTTTTACCGTAGGCTGTGGCTATAGATTGCTAGTTCCTGTGCTTTCTAGTGTTCGTATAAAAGATGTTTTCTATGTTAGACTGTTTTGGTATTTTAAATATTTTACTAGGATGTATTTTATCTTCTACAATATCATCTACATATTCGGTATGAAATTCTTGGTCCAAAAATGGCACTGCTTCATCATGGGTATCTCCCCTAGCTATATATTCATAATATCTTGTATCTAATATTTTATTCATATCACTTAGGGTAAAATTATCCAAATCTATCTCATTAATATTATATATCCCATTTTGTGATACTATTTTTTCTTCTGTTACTACATAAAGTTGATCTATGCTACTATGATTATCTTGATTTTCCTCTTTATCTATGCTACTGAATTCATCTTCTTCGGATCTTTCTAGGGCTACATATGTATATAGAGTAAATCTTACTGCATAACTACCATCGATTTTTTGATACAGTAAGTTATCTTGAGGGGCTAACCTCTTTTGTCCTAAGAAATCTCCTAAATTTCAATCTAGGACTGCATTATCTGTTGAATTATATTTTTAGTTGGTAGTGCCTTTATTCCTTTTGCTCCTAATAACCTAATATAGCTTGACTGTTGTGCTCCTTTTGGATACGATAGCCCTATAGTTCGAACTCTTGTGGTTCTGAATCTGATTCCACAAGTGCAATGTGAAATAGATAAACACAAATGAGTCCAAATCTAGCAATTCTTTTAGAAAATCGATTTTGAATCAAAATGCCAAAAATGGACTACTTTGTCCAATATAGAGTCGCCACCTAAATGTTTGTGAAAAATTTTGGAAACCCGAGACTCGTGCCAAAGGCCACGTGTTCGCCATCACCAAGATTGTCTTGCCTCGGGAACTTAGGTACTGTAGACGTCCCCGAACGCCCCTGGGAAGAACGAGGTCCCCCGTTCCGTTCGATATTGGGCTTACTACAGTTCAGGACTCTAAAATGTCACGGTTCTTAATCTGAACCAAAGAGTCCAAATCCGGCAAATCGTTTTGAGAAAACAGATTTTTAGAAAAGAAGTGCCAAACATGGACTGCTTTGCCAGATACAGAGTCGCCACCTAAATATTTTATTTTGGGAAATTTAGGAAACCCTGACTCGTTGCCTAAGGCCACGTGTCCGTCATCACCAAAGTTGCCTCGGCTCGGGAACTTGGGTACGAGAGGGAAAGGTCCACTTCGTGAGCACCCCGCTCGCCGATCAAGTCGGCTCTACTAACATGATATCTATTTTTTTGAAAAACGTTGTGTGTTTCTTATTCGGTTATTAGGCTAGATTTACTATGTGATGCGCACAGCCATACAAGGTATAGATTGGATCGCCTGAATTGGAAACAACATTTTATGTTATGTTTGTTGAAAATGGTTTGATGGTTGCTACCGCAAGTAGGCCTAAGACGTGGATTTGCACCTCAGGTGGGGCTCTTAGAAAATATGATTTTGCACTATCCTAGTGGGCATTAAAACACACAGTGAATGAATTGTTCCAATCCAAATAACCCAAACCTTTCACCCACAGGCATTCAGGCATTATATCACATAAGCATATAGCCTCATGGTAAGCATGCTATTCATGGCAGTCCTCACACAAAGTGCAAGGATGCTGCAAAACTTTAAACTTTACCGAGTACTCCAAGCCAAACAGAAAACTAATAGAAATCCATGCATGATCCTAATTATAATAGAAAATGCTAATGCAACACATCAAAAGTGGGCAACTGATAACAGCTCGGCTATTCTAAAACATGGCATATGAGATGCCAACAGCTAACAAGTATTCAACTTTGAAATGAAAATACAAATGCAGTTAGTATGATGCGCCAGCCCGGTGGCATGCAAAACAAAGTAATGAATTATGCCAAAATGCCTGTCATACTGTATGCTAATTGAAAATATGACCCTAACTAACCAATCATAAGCAGGGTAAATAAAAGGGAGGAAAGACGTGGGGTTGGAAACATACATCACACACACGCCACACTTATTAATTGTGCCCTCGCGCAAAGGTCCCGAAAGAATAAGAAGTCTCCAAATTAAATATTACAGTCCAAATTATGACAAATCCCTAATTAAATTACAAATTTTAACTAGGAAATAAATAAATTGGCATGCAAGCCAGGGGACTGCTTCAACTTCTATGAATGATGTATGTTTTGGGTTGCCTTGCGGGGAAATCCACTGGGATTGCCCATTAGCCTCTGTTTTGCAATTATTCTTGGAAAAGCGCGCCAAGCGTCGCGAAAGGTGCTAATTCTTTGATTTGCTGGCAACAGAGAGCAGGAAAGGGGGCCTAGCCAGTGTATTTCACATATGTATGCATATCTCGATCCTCGTGCACACAATCACGCATCTCGATGCATGATGGCCGAGGGATCCCAGAATTGCACAACTCAATATGAAATGAATGCAAATACTGGACAACAACAAGACCTAAACTCCATCATGGCGATTATCCGGAATGTCGGTGACTGGGGAATTGAGACAACGTTTCGTCACGTCGAGTACGAAAACGTCCCTCGTTTCCCGTGCTGCGGTGCTAACTCCTATCCCCAAGCACGATGCAATATGCCATGATATGCGTGAAATGCAACTAAGATACACCTAACATACACAATGCATGAAATTGCAATTACACGATGCACGATTTAACATGGCATACACAATGCGCTAACATACAACCTAGCATACGCAATGCTATGAAATGAAATGGCATACACAATGCATAATGGACTTACACCAACATGAGTGGACCTCGGCCACACTCACATGAGAGGCCATTAGATTAAAATGAGACACTCGAGATGCGTGCACACATGCACGCAAATCGAGGACCGACCCTAAGGCACCAAATGCCACTCTAACAAGACATGGCAAGGCATGAAATATGATATGTTAGCATGCAAATTTCAGCGCTAAAATATGACTCGAAACAGTCCCGAATCATGACAATATAGCACCCGATGCATAAAATGGTCCCGAAATGCAAGATTAAGCGCATGAAATGACTTGTGGCTACATCAAGCATGCATTATTTGTACATGAAGTATGAAGAAAGATTCAAGGAGGCCCCAAAAAACCATGTTTAAAGTTTTAATCAAGGCCAAACAGAAAACAAAAATAGGGCTAAACCGATACGCAAAAATGGCCCTAAATGTGAGATAAAGAAGCAAGTCACAGCTGATGGCGTCAAAAAGATGAGGGCCCTTCAAAAATGTTGAAGAGGGGCCCAAAATATGACCTTTTACAGTTTATGACCGAGCCAAAAACAGTACACAAGCATGCTCAAAATACTATGCAAAACAAGGCCAAAAAGAGAGCTATAACACAAAGTACTAAAAGGATGCCTCAAACAGTAAAAGATCCTCAATAAAACATGAAGAGGGGGTCAAAATAAGGCTGTTTTCAGTTTGGACCAGAGTCCAAAAACAGAAGCACAAGAGGCTAATAAATCATGCAAAAATGGAGCCAAAAAAGGGATATAAAGGAAAGTGGAATATAGAAGCCTCAAACAGTGATGAGCCCTTCAACAACATTGAAGAAGGGATCAAAATAAGTCCCTTTACAGTTTATGACATTCCTCAAAACAATTTATACATAGGCCAAAAATACTACACAAGAAAATGGCATACAAGGGAGATAATGAAGCAAGTGCAACAAGGAGGCCTCAAACAGTGAGAGGACCTTCAACAAAAGTGAAAAGGAGCTCAAAAAAATTCCACTTTCAGTTAGGGTCGGAGCCCAAAACAGTAAGAAAATATGGCTTAGAAAGCATGCAAAATATGGACCAAAAGGAGGGAAATAGAACTTACCCTTGAAGACCAATCTTTTGGCAACTCTTGGCTTGAGTTTGGTGGTTCCTTAGCTCTGAAAATGGCCCTAAAGCTGCTGGAATGGATGATGGTGGTGTGGTGCTTGGTGGTGGTGTGGAAAGGGGTGTAGGACTTGAAAGGTTTTGAGCTTGGAATAGAGAGGGAGAGAGATATAATGCAAGAGGCTTTGAGGCAAATTTTTGTAACCCTAATAACAGAGTTGGAGCTACTGTTATATAGGCAAAAAAGGGGGGGAAAAAGGGGGAAAAAATGGAGGGAAAACAATCCAAGTTTCCCTCCAAAAATGCACCCCCCCGGATACACAATCTGGGGGGAAAAGAGACGCATATTTGGAATGTGCCTGCAGCAAGGAGCATGGCCGGCCGGTTATTGAGGTTGCAGGTGGCCGGCCGGCTTTGCCCATGGCCGGCTGGCCAAGGGTCAAAACGGTCAATGAGAATTAATGGCCGGCCACCACAGAAAGAGGACCTCCCATGTGTGCACAACACAGCCCTGTGGTCAAAAACTGGAGAAAGTGAACCTTTTGAACCCCTTTGAAAAGTGGGTTGTTTGGTGGCCTTCCAGATGTGTACATCACAAATATGGGGTTTAGGGTGCAAGAAAATGGCCCAAGGGTGGTCAACATTGGCTTTGAAGTGAATAAAATCGGGCGACGGAGGGCGATGAAGGGATAAAGTTGGATGACAGAACAATTACTGGCCTCCCATCCTTCTATGACATTCCTAGCAATGAAACAGAGGTCCCTGCCAAAAATGAACTCAAACTGATGCAAAATGAAGGTTAGGGGGGGCCGGAACGCGCAGTCCGAGGTCCCGAAAACTGACTGTTAGGCACCGGAAGTGGTGTTCGACTACGAAGTTGGTCTCTCGGACCACAGTGTCCCTCAAAAGGGAGCAAATAAGATGCATGCCAAAAACTGGAGCAAACGGAGATGGTTAAGCGGTCCCGAACCGAGGCACACGGCCAACGGCTCCGAAAAACCGGAAACCGGGCTCCAAACGGGCAAAATGGCCTACGACCACGAAACGTAGCCCACGGCCACTGAGAGATGATCTACGAGACCTCTCCCTCCCTTCGGGAAGAGAAAATGGAGAAAACAGAGCCTGGTTCGCAACCCGAGGCAAAACACAAAAGAGTCCGGAAGTCCGGTGGCAAGGCTCGCAGCCAAGACTCTGAAACTTCTGAACAAGCACAATATGCAATATCACCAAGTGCTCATGTTGGTCAAAATTGTTTTCCGCAACTCTGAAACTTCTGAACGAGCACATTATGCAATATCACCAAGCGCTCAATCGGTGACGTCTGAGTCTTAAGGTTGGTCAAAAATGGGGTGTCTACAGTTGCCCCTCTTTGACAGAACTCGAAAGTCACAAGTGACGGGAGTGAATGTCAAAGCCCAGAGACGACCCATTTTTGACAAGGCCGAAGACTTAGACAAACATACAAAATAACACAGATGTGCCCGCAGGCATGCCCGCAGGCAGGGGCAAAATGCAACCGAAAATGCAAGAAGCCGAAGGTAACCTAATGATCATGAAAATGCAGCAAGCTATAATGAAGCAAGTATTCGCAAATAGATGCAACAGTTTTAAGCAAGAATGCAAAACAACAACTACATTTCATGCAGTTAAGAGTGCGGAGAATTATTCAATATTCGCCATGTCTCACACGGAGAAGATATGATACCTGCGCGGTTTGTCTGGTTGCACCAGCCTCAAATGAACCGTACATACAATATCGTGCCTGCAAAAGGAAGAAACTCAACAAGTACAACATCTCTAACAACATATGTTCAATGCGATATCGCATGCAGACAATCGCGGTGTCGATGGAAAAGTACATCGCAATACGGGAAAAAACGCGCGTGACAACGCGGGTTCAAGCACGGAGGCTCGGTGATGTCAAAGAGGCGTGCATAACAATGCAAGTATGTGCATGAGAATGCAAGTTATGTACATGATAATGCAGAACAAGCGTAAACCAGGATGCATGTTCGTTACAAAACAATGAGCGAGGAAATGCACATTTCGGCGAGGGGGATTTGATCGCAACCTCCGGTTCACCTCTCGGAGAGGTTACAACATGTTCAAAAAGGATACATCTCACTTTTGATGAGTAATGATGAGACGCGCATCAGAAGTTAAAGCTGGGGTTCCAGCGGAGCGATTTCGCGACAGGAAGTGCACTTCTCTTGTACTTTTTCAGGTCCCGGGGACTCCAATCCTCCTCAAAATTTGCAGGGACCTTGGGGGGCATGTGGGGAACACCACCGGCCAGTTTTATTGGGAGAGGGAGGCCACCGACCATTTCTTGAAAAGTGAATGGCCGGCCTGCCAGAAAAAGTGGCCGGCCGGCCACTTTGCCAAATCCGGGGGCAATTTTGTCCTTTTAGCCTATTTTCTATAAATACACTTATCCAAACACTTTGAGCTCATAAGTGCAGCTCCGAAATCCTCCTCCCTAGCTTTCCAAACCATTTTCTCCCTCAGATCTAGGCTCTATATGCGTTTTCCAACGTCCCACGCAAGTTGTTTTCGCGAAATCTTTCAGTTTCAAGCACTTTGAACTGATTAAATTTTGGTTTCGGGGCTTCTTTTCTCATTTTCGCCACTTGAGGTGAGTTTGTCTCAATATTTGGAAGATTTTCTCAGGAGTTGACTTTTGTTGACTTTTTTACTTCCCGAGAGTTGACTTTTGTTGACTTTTTCCAATTTTGGCTCATTTTTGCTCATTTTTGCCCCTTTTTGCAGGTTTCTCGAAATGGCGGGTCAATTTCCCCACGGCGGAGGTTCTCCAGGCGCCGGAGGCGAGCCTGACATCATGTCTCTGCCTCCGAGGGTTCGCCCTTTCATACCCGAGAGGTATGACCCACCAGTACAGGTTGTTCCGCGGGCTGTTTTTTATCATTTCACCGAATTCGACGAGCGAGCACCCGGGGATCTCCTCCTGCGGGAGCCTGAGTATCATCTCTCCCATGAGGCACGAGAGGTATTTACTTCGTTTTACTTTTTCTGTAACGTATTATGAATTTTTCTTGTATTCTGTTTGCACTCCGAACACACGGTTCAATCACTTGAATTTCTGAACACTCAGCCCATAAATTGATTGTGAACACACAGCACACACCGGTTGAGGGTTGAACACGCAGTTCACACACTAATTCTCTGAATGCACAGTCCAATTTGAAGGTGAACACGCAGCACACACTGATTGAGAGTTGAACACGCAGCCCAAACACTGATTTTCAGAGCACACAGCCCAAACACTGATTTTCAGAGCACACAACCCAAATTGAAGGTAAACACGCAGCCCACACTGACTGAGAGTTGAACACGCAGCCTAAACCCTGATTTTCTGAACACACAGTCTAAATTGAAGGTGAACACGCAGCCCACATTGATTGAGAGTTGAACACGCAGTCCAAACACTAATTTTCAGAGCACACAGCCCAAATTGAAGGTGAACACGCAGCCCACACTGATTGAGAGTTGAACATGCAGTCCAAATTGAAGGTGAACACGCACCCCACATTGATTGAGAGTTGAACACGCAGTCCAAACACTAATTTTCAGAGCACACAGCCCAAACACTGATTTTCAGAGCATACAGCCCAAATTGAAGGTGAACACGCAGCCCACACTGACTGAGACTTGAACACGCAGCCCAAACCCTGATTTTCTAAACACACAGTCCAAATTGAAGGTGAACACGCAGCCCACATTGATTGAGAGTTGAACACGCAGCCCAAACACTGATTTTCAGAGCACACAGCCCAAATTGAAGGTGAACACGCAGCCCACACTGATGGAGAGTTGAACACGCAGCCCAAACCCTGATTTTCGGAGCACACAGCCCAAATACTGATTTTTAGAGCACACAGCCCAAATTGAAGGTGAACACGCAGCCCACACTGACTGAGAGTTGAACACGCAGCCCAAACCCTGATTTTCTGAACACACAGTCCAAATTGAAGGTGAACACGCAGCCCACATTGATTGAGAGTTGACACGCAGCCCAAACCCTGATTTTCAGAGCACACAGCCCAAATTGAAGGTGAACACGCAGCCCACACTGATTGAGAGTTGAACACGCAGTCCAAATTAAAGGTGAACACGCAGCCCACATTGATTGAGAGTTAAACACGCAGTCCAAACACTAATTTTCAGAGCACACAGCCCAAACACTGATTTTCAGAGCACACAGCGCAAATTGAAGGTGAACACGCAGCCCACACTGACTGAGAGTTGAACAAGCAGCCCAAACCCTGATTTTCTGAACACACAGTCCAAATTGAAGGTGAACACGCAGCCCACATTGATTGAGAGTTGAACACGCAGCCCAAACACTGATTTTCAGAGCACACAGCCCAAATTGAAGGTGAACACATAGCCCAAACCCTGATTTTTAGAGCACACAGCCCAAATACTGATTTTCAGAGCACACAGCCCAAATTGAAGGTGAACACGTAGCCCACATTGACTGAGAGTTGAACACACAGCCCAAATCCTGATTTTCTGAACACACAGTCCAAATTGAAGGTGAACACGCAGCCCACATTGATTGAGAGTTGAACACGCAGCCCAAACATTGATTTTCAAAGCACACAGCCCAAATTGAAGGTGAACACGCAGCCCACACTGATTGAGACTTGAACACGCAACCTAAACACTGATTTTCAGAGCACACAGCCCAAATTGATGGTGAACACGCAGCCCACACTGATTGAGAGTTGAACACGCAACCCAAACCCTGATTTTCAGAGCACACAACCCAAATTGATTGTGAACACGCAGCCCACACTGATTGAGAGTTGAACATGCAGCCCAAATACTGATTTTGAACACACAGCCCAAATTGATTGAGAGTTGAGCACGCAGCCCAAACACAGATTTTCAGAGCACATAGCCCAAATTGAAGGTGAACACGCAGCCCACACTGATTGAGAGTTGAACACGCAGCCCAAACACTGATTCTGAACACACAGCCCAAATTGATTGTGAACACGCAGCCCACACTGACTGAGAGTTGAGCACGTAGCCCAAACACTGATTTTGAACACACAGCCCAAATTGATTGAGAGTTGAGCACGCAGCCCAAACGCTGATTTTTAGAGCACACAGCCCAAATTGATTTTTCAGAGCACACAACCCACTTACTTTACTTTGCACGCAGCCTATTCATTTTATTTGCACGCAGCTTATTCATTTTATTTGCACGCAGCTTATTCATTTTATGCTGAAACACCTATTCATTCTGAATGCAGGTGATTTCTCGCAATGTGCGGGGGTATGGCTCTACTGCGGTGAGAGACTGGTATGCCGAGCTCCCGGAGGCTGTTCGGGATTTGGTTGACTTGACGAGTTTCGGGCCCTTCTGTACTGGGCTATCCCGTTTCCCTGCCAGGAGGACGCTGATGGCTGCTTTGGTGGAGAGATGGTGGGACACCACCAACTCCTTCCATTTTTCCGCCACGGGGGACTTGACTATGACTCCCTTTGACTTTGCTGTGCTGACTGGTCTTGACATGGGAGGTTGGCCCATCCCTTACGATGAGGACATGGGCCAGTGGGAGGCTGTCTGGATATATTTGCTGGGGGCTCGCCCGCCTGTTGATAGAGCTTCAGGGAGAGTCCGATACACCTGGTTCTCTTCCCATTTCCGGCGGGTGGAGATGGAGCCCGGGACTCCTGATGAGGCGGCACAGTATGCCCGTGGCTTCCTGATGTTCCTCTTCGGGACCACTTTGTTTGCCGACAGGGGGAACACTGTAGGGCTCTATCTGCTGAGTGCTTTGGTGGACCTATCACAGGTCAGACGATACGACTGGGGCAGCGCCGGCTTGGCTACCCTTTATTGCTATATGAGCGCGACCTCCCGCGGACGGGGGGAATCACCTGGCGGCTATTGGAGAGCCTGGGAGGTACGTTTTGCCCTCTTGATTTACATTTCTGCTCCTCATTACTTGCACATTGCACACACGGCGCACTTTATATTCTGTATCATGCACTTTGCCCTCAGCACTTCGTATCCTGCTTTGTTTTCCACAGTTGTGGGTCTATGTATATTTCCCAACATTGGCCCCTGAGTTGATGGTAGCGACACCCCTCGTGACCCCGTACTCACTGGTATTTGAAGGCCAGCGCCGGCCAAGACCTCGGGAGTCTCTCCTTTCCCTGCGACAGTATTTCGACACGGTGCGGTCGACGGAGGTATTTCAGAACTCTCAGTTCTTTCTGTTTTCACCTTTGATTTGTCCTGTACATTTTCGATTTCTGCTTGGTTTATGCATCTGTTATCCGCAGATTACATGGCAGCCATGGGCGCCTTTAGGTGAGAGTCTCCGATTCCAGTTTGCCGGAGGGTGGGGTGCCTTCCGGTACAAGATTCTGTTCGAAGGGCCAGTTGGCAGGGCCTGGTTTTTGGGAGACCGCTTCTTGCGTCAGGCCTGGGGGTACACTTCTCAGGACCCTCCTTTAGCACCCCCAGTTGATATGCAGATTGCTGATATGCTCATTTCCCAGGATGTTGTTAATGCTATGCTGGGTACTGATGCCTTGCTACATCTGGAGGAGGGGGATTACGCTACTTACCGCCACATATACCTGATGCCTCCATTGACGGGAGCTCGTACTCCGGCGATGAGGCCTGTTGGCATGCCATCTTCGAGCCAGGCCCGGGCTCGGGCTGCAGACGCCCCTTCCACCAGCAGGGCTGGTACATCTAGAGGTGGGGGTGGATTGGTTCCCCCGATTCCTCCGACTTATCATCATGCCGGATGGCCAGACATGCCGACCGAGTTGACAGGATGGCGATACGGGACCTCCTACACGATTTCGATAGAGCCTCCCATGCCTGATCATCGATATGTCATTGATCCCGACTCACCGCCGGTATGCCCCACTGTTTTTCATCTATTATTCAAACATTTAGACATTCCTTTATTCACTGATGATTATGAGCTTGTATCTGCAGCCACCCAGATGGTACATGGAGGGGGTGATCGGATTAGTGGCCTCACTCGAGGGCATGGTCTTGCGGAGAGAGGCGCAGCTGTCCGTCATGGGTTTCCAAGTACTCTTTAGTTTTCCCATTTTTATCGTATTTCTGACGACGTGTTGACCTTGAACATTTTACTGCTTTGATTGATTGTAGGTGTAGAGCACATCTGACACATCACATTCCTATACTGTATCTGCATGCATCCTCATTTCATGTAGTCTGCTTGCATCTGTATCTGATGCCCACTTTTTGAGCTGATGTATTCAAATTGCACTCTTTATTTTCAGATGCCTCCAGTATATTCGCCACAGACCGAGCTATCTTGACCTTCTCGGGGAGCCGGGCCATCTCGGCCTTCTCGCGGGGCCGGGAGAGGGGAGTCGTCTCGTAGGCGCAGGGCACACATTATAGAGGAGGAGCCCGATGAGAATGAGGAGGAGGAGGCTGCAGAACGTCAGTCAGAGACATCAGCCGACAGAGAGGACGGCTCCGGTCTCGGTTCCGGGAGTGGAGGTGAGGCTGAGGGGGATCCCGATGGTGACGACTCTGATTCAGATGATGACAATGGCGATGGTGGCGGAGAGTCTATTCCACAGAAGAGGACGAGGAGGGCCTCTTATTCCTGCTCTTGAGAGCACAGATGCAGCTGTTTCCTGTTTTATTTATCTTTTTGCTAGTAGTTGTAGCACATTTGTACATTATCGGGCAGTTTTATTTTTGTAAAACTTGTGCCTTAGTCTGTAAAATGTTGTAACAAGCGAGGCATGATGGAGTGAAACAGCTTTTGAAAAAAGTGTTGTATTTTAAACTCTTAGCATCATATCGCATCATTTTGCACCATAATGAGATTGAATGGAAACGTGCATTGTGTATTTTGCCCAGTCAGGTAGTGAACCGACGCAACAACTTAACTTCCTAAGATATAACAAAACCTTAGCAAGTTTACAACTCGATAAGCAAAACACAACAGTATTGACAACTCAAGACTCAAACAAAATTGCTTAAACAGAGAGTAACAACTCAAAAACACGAAATACGACAGCTCGACAAACAACTCGATAAGGAAAATGACAACTCGATAATCAAAACAACAACTCGATAAACAAAACAACAACTCGACAAACAAAACTAGGTGTACTTCGGACGATCAGGGCAACGGAACGCATCCAAAACAGAGGGAAATGGAGGCCTTCGACACTCTCGTTGCATGGAAATGCTTGTAACTTTCTCTTGGAGGGTAAAACAGGGCTAAAGACACACATTGGAGCATGGCCGGCTACTTTTGGGAGTTGGCCGGCCAGATTTATTGCAAGGGGGGGCCGCCGGCCAGTTTTTGAAAAAGGAAAGGGCCGGCCTGCCAGAAAAGGTGGGCGGCCGGCCACTTAGTCCAGCAACCGTCAAATTTTTGACACTTGTCCCCCGAATAGTGTCTTTTCCTCTTTAAAAGCCTTAGCTCCGTGGTTCATTCAATTCACCTTAGTTTTGCACCAAAAATGGAGGCGTTTCTCGTTGAAAATCTCACAGCTTGGATCGCTTCTCTAGATGGTTCGGAAAAGCTGAACTTCCGGGGTTTCGGCTTGAATGCACTGTTCACTCTGAGTCGCACTCCGCTGCACCTTCCTTTCCTCCATGCCGCGGCGAGGTTTTGGAACCCGGTTATGCATGTCTTTAGCTTCGGCGGGCAAGAGGTATGTCCGACTTTTGAAGATTTTCAAGTTTTGATGGAATCTGAAAGTCATAAAGAGATTTTGCCCCAGTTTCGCTTTGGCCACGCCCAAGCTTTAGGGAGAATGTGTGGACTCACCGCACACGACACTCGGTCATTGATCTGTAATGGGGAACTGGATATCCTCGGTCTGATTTATCGCTTTTCTGACGCTGGTGACCGCAGCAATCATTATTGGCAAGGTCTCCGACAACACGCCCTTTGCTTGTGCCTGCTGTCCCACTTTCTGCTTTCCCCGGGCTTTGGCGGATCTAGCATTCATTTGATTGAAGTTGCTCAAGGCTTGAGAGAAGGAAAGAGTTGCATTGCTATGACCTTGGCCGAGACGCTGATGGGCTTGGATGCTTTTCATCGCCGGGAGACGACTAGATTTGCTGGGAGTCCACTGCTGCTGCAGGTAATGTTTCCCACCCAATCTTACATATGTATATGCTCACATCACTCGGCCCTCAGGCTCGATTGTTCTCACAAAACCCTTGTTTTACTTTTCTCTCATCGTACATCTCTCTATTCTTTATTCTCTCATTTTTCATCCCTCCCCAGGTATGGCTGATGGACAAATTGCAGGTTGTGGATTCTTGCCCAGCCTACTCGGCTCGAGGCTATTTCTTTCGATAGCGCCTAGTCGATGCCCCTGATGAAGGGTGGTGGTTTGACTGGATGTGCAATTTGTCTGCAGGTCGCATTGCTTGGCGTTGTCCTTGGCTCAATCTCCCGGCAATGAGCTATAGCATGTCTCGGCTAATCGGGATCCAGTTGATTGGTCTGACCCACTGTGTGTTCTACTTTCCGTTCCGTTTTCGAGGAGCTGGGCCATCTGGGCCTTTTCGAGGAGCTGTTTCCGAGTCAGAATGTAGAGAAACAAGTGCGCACTATCCGCGTGTTCCCTAGGTACATATGATTCATACCGGAGTCCAGCCATCAAATTCTGCCCTTATTTTTCTACGTGCTCTCATTTGCCTACACGTACATCTGTTGACCGTTTGTGCTTGCAGAGAACGAGTGCGAGCAAGAACACTTGATGGCGGACCCTGGGGTATTCAAACAAGTACCACCTTTGTATCCACTGTGTCTTACATTCGTGACTATGGCTAACGATAGACCGGCGGAGTTCATGTTTGTGATTTGTTGCACTTCTCTCAGTCGCCTTCGGTGCCTTTTAGGCTCTTTGTCTGAAAAAGGTAATGCCAGGAACCTCCTCTGCGAAAAAACCAGCCCAACTAGCTGTTTTGGCGTATGAGTCTTTAATCACGCAAGCGCTCTTATGGAGCTGATCCCTGATCGCAGGTCAGATTAAGCACCCATGTCCATGTACTACAGAAGAATTCCATTGTCATTGCGATCCGGCTACGACGTCTCTTATTAAGCAATGTCCCACCAGATAGGATTGTCGATGTGCTGCTGTATCTTCTTTTAGCAGTTTCGGTAGTTATGCGAGGCCCTTCACTACTAGTCGCATCATATATGTCGTAATTATAACTCTTTATGCCCTCGAAGTGAGGGGCTTACATGTTTTGGATCTTTCCGGCAGAGTCTCGAGTGGGTTGGTCTCAGGTTTTTAGTGAGGCGGCATACTGCTTCTCCGAGACTATCCGCGCCCGCTCCGTTTGATTTCAAATGTGAATTCCAACACCGACGCGTAATAGCTCATCGGTAGAAGACAGAATACCGTCTACCAGGTGTCAGTGGCGCGAGAGTTGAGTTGCTGGTCTTTTTCCCAACTTCTGCCGTCTGCTGTTGGTCGGCAAGACATTAAGTCATACCTGGTGCGTCTCTTGACCCACTACATTCCTAGGGTATGGCATTTCAAAATGTCACCTGTCTTGGCTCGGGCATGTTTCAGTACCCAAACAACAGCCACTGTCTCCGGCCCTTCAAATGCTAACACTAGCATCCTCCGTCTTGCTGCCCACAGTCACTATAACGAATTCTCAACTCATGAATATTTGGACTTCTCCCGCAGTTTCCCTCAGCACCCTTGCTGATATGTAAATCTAACACGTGTGTGTCAGAACATTGCAGTCTTTTGTTTCCAGCTTTCAAATCACTGTGCCCGTCGTATTCAACTATAATCATGCAATCATGTTCATTGAGCGATAAATTCTTTTTACAGGTCGTACCGAAGCCGCATCTCCCAAAAGCAAATGTCCTAGGGCTTGTGCAAAGGTGCTTAATCTCGACTCATAAGCTCGGCCCTAAACGCGCGTCTACGAGTTTGATACTCTCCGCCACCTGCCGACACCCATATTCATATAGGTTGGAGATTTTCCACTACATCTGGCCTGATCATCCAGACCAGTCATTGATTACACCTCTCTGCGATTCCTACATCCGAATTTTAAACCAAGTTGACTGCCCTGCCCTTCCCGCCTTGAGTA